>PVKU01000381.1:0-66972 GCA_004027475.1 Anoura caudifer | reverse complement strand
ATCATATGGACCCTAGTGCATTGTTGGTGGGATTGCAGACAGGTACAACCACTATGGAAAACAGTATGGAATTTTCTAAGAAAACTAAAAATAGAAAATCTAAAACTTTTTGACCCAGCAATTTCACTGCTAGGATTATATCCTAAGAACCCTCAAACACCAATCCAAAAGAACTTATGCACCCCAATGTTCATAGCAGCACAATTTACAATAGCCAAGTGCTGGAAGCAACCCAGGTGCCCATCAGTAAATGAATGGATCAAAAAACTATGGTACATTTACACAATGGAATTCTATTCAGCAGAAAGAAAGAAGGAGCTCCTACCCTTTGCGACATCATGGATGGAACTGGAGAACATTATGCTAAGCCAAATAAGCCAGGTGGTGAAAGACAAATACCATATGTTTTTTGTTTTTAAATTGGTTGTCCTTTTTTGTTTGTGTGAGGAAGCAAAATATATCTACTACACCTCCATCTTGGCTGAAATCTATTATTTGCATTATTTTTCTTTTGCTTATCTTTTTTTCAATTTTGTTCCTACTCTTTCACTACCTTTTTATTTTACATCTCTTATGTTACTCTTCCCTTTTCTTACTCCAGTTTGCCTTTTTCCTGCCCTTTATTATGTTTTTTTTTTACATTTTATTTTCCCCTTTTATGATCTTTTTTGGTGATTCCTTGCTTCTTTACTCTCATCATTCCTCTCATGATCACTTTTATTTTCTTTTATTGTTGTTCAAGTACAGTTTTCTGCCTTTTTCCCTCACCCCTCCCCACATTTTTATTCTTACAAATATTGCCATTCTTTTTCCACCTTTTAAAATCTTTGCTCATTTGTTGTTGATATTGCTGTTTTTGTCTGGGGGTATTTTTTCTTCGGTGAGTTTTGTTTTCTGTGATGTTTTATCTTGTTCTGTTAACACCTCTTCAACAGCAGTGGAGGTCAGTATTATCCTGATCCCCAAACCAGGTACAGACACAACCAAAAAATAAAATTACAGGCCAATATTTCTGAGGAACATAGATGCTGAAGTCCTCAACAAAATATTAGCAAACCAGATCCAAGGAATACATTAAAAGACCAGACATTATGATCAAGTAGGATTTACTCCAGGTATGCAAGGATAGCATAATATTTGCAAATTAATAAACATAATACATCACATAAACAAAAGGAAAAGCAAAAATCACATAATCATATCAATAGGTGCAGAAAAAGCATTTGATAAAATCTGGCACTTATTTATGACAAAAAAAATCTCAGTAAATTGTGAATAGGGAAAGCACACCTCAACATAATAAAATCCATATACAAAAAACCTACTGTCAATATCATGCTCAATGAGCAAAACTAAAAGCATTTCCCTTAAGATCAGGAGTAAGACAAGTGTGTACACTTTTACCACTCTTATTCAATGTAGTACTGGAGGTTCTAACCACAGAGATCAGATAAGAATAAGAAATAAAAGGCATCCAAATTGGAAATGAGGAAGTGAAAACTGTCATTATTCACAGACAACATGATAATGTAAATAGAAAACCTTAAGGCTCCAACAAAAAACTACTCAACTTAGTCAGTGAATTCAGCAAAGTACTGGGATAAAAGTCAATATTCAGAAATTGATGGCATTTTTATATACCAACAATGAACTATCAGAAATAGGAATTAAGAAAAATATCCCATTTATTATAGCAACAACAACAAAATAAACTACCTAGGAATAAATTCAGCCAAGGAGGCAAAAGACCTGTACTCAGAAAATTATAGAACACTGAACTAGAAAATTCAGGAAGATACAAATAAATGGAAGCACATACCATATTCATGGATTGGAAGAATTAACACTATTAAAATATCCATACTGCCCAAAGCAATCAATAGATTCAATGTGACTCCTATTTAAATACCCATGGCATATTTTGCGGATCTAGAAAAAATGTTCCAAAAATGTGTATGGAACCAACAAAGACACTGAATATGCACAGCAGTCTTGAGAAAGAAGAACGAAGTTGAAGCAATTACCATACTTGATATCAAACTATAGTACAAGCCTACTGTATTCAAAACAGTCTGGTACTGGCATAAAAACAGACCCATAGATCAATGGAACAGAGTAGTGAGCCCAGAAATAAACTAATGTCTCTATGGTCAATTGATATTTGCCAAAGGGGACAAGAGCATTCAATGGCATAAAGAGATCCTCTTCAACAAATGGTGTTGTGAGAACTAGACTGGTATAGGCTAAAAAATGAAACTAATTCACCAACTCACACCATACACCAGGGTAAACTCAAAAGGGATAAAAAACTTAAATATTAAGTCATGATACCATAAAATTCCTAATGGAAAACATTGGCAGTAAAATTTCAAATCTCTCATGTAACAATATTTTTGCCAATATATCTTCTGGGCAATAAAGAGAAAAATAAACAAGTGGGGCTACCTCAAATTATAAAGCTTCTGCATGGCTAAAGAAACCATCATCAAAATGAAAAGGGAACCAACTATATGGGAGAACATATTTGCCAATGATACATCAGAGAAGAGTTTAATCTCCAAAATATATAAATAAATCATACTACTCAACACCAGGAAGACAAACAATCCAAATAAAAATGGACAAGAGACCTGAAAAGACACTTCTCTAAGGAGGATATACAGATGGCCCATTGACATATGAAAAAATGCTCATGAAAGAAATTCAAATTAAAACCACAATAAAATATTGACTCACACCTATCAGAATGGCTATCATTAATAAACTGATAAAGAACAAGTGCTAACGAGTTGTGGAGAAAAGAGAACCCTAGTTCACTGTTGGTGGGAACATAAATTGGTGTAACCATTGTGGAAAACAGTATGGAGGTTCCTCAAAAAATTAAAAATAGAACTGCCTTTGATCCAGTGATTCCACTGCTGGAAATATACCCTAAAAATCCTGAAACACCAATTTAAGAGAACCTACACACCTATATGTCCATAGCAATGCTATTTACAATAGCCAAGTGCTGGAAACAGCCTAAGTGTCCATGAGTAGATGAGTGGATTAAAAAAGTGTGGTACATTTGCACAATGGAATACTACTCAGTAGAAAAAAAAAGAAGGAATTTCTACCTTTTGTGACAGTATGGATGGACCTGGTGGATATTATGCTAAGTGAAATAAGCCAGTTGGTGAAAGAAAAATACCACATGATCTCACTTAAGAGAGGAATCTAATGCACAAGATTAACTAATGAGCAAAATAGAACCAGAGGCATAGAATCATGAAATAGACTGATGATATTAATGGGGGAAGAGAGAGATGGGGACTGGTTGAAAGAAGATGAAAGAATTAGTCAAAGAATACTTATAAAGAACCCATGGACATGGACAACAGGGAGGGCATTGACTATGGAAGTGGTGAGTACGCTGGGCAGACTTCAGAGACCTGGGAAAAATTGGACAACTGTAATAGCATAAATAATAAAACTTAGGAAAAAATCAAAGTGTAGTCTCTGAGATAAAGGATTATCTGGCCCAAAATGGTGATAGTGCCTAAGTCAATAATTGAGAAACTGTGTTCTAGGATGAAACAGATACCAATGCTTATTTTATTAATTAATGAAATATTTTTTAAAAATAATAAATATCCTTTCATAAGCCAAACATACTTCCACATAACTTAATTATCTAATATTTGTATTAGTTTCTATTATAACTACAATTATATGATATAGGCATTTAAGATGATTTTATTTATCACCAGTAGGTAAATGTCATATTTCATTATTTTTAATTGTGGCCTTTTTTTTTTTTTTTTTTTTTTTTTTTTTTTTTTTTTTTTTTTTTTTTTTTTTTTTTTTTTTTTTTTTTTTTTTTTTTTTTGCTTTGATGGTCAGCATCATTTAAGCACTAAAGAGCTTGGTAACATGTATTCTAGCTCAGGGTCACGTCTGAACTAGACATGCCCCTCACAGTTACCAGCAACGCAGCATTGCAAACATAATCTCTTTACACTTCAATTACCTTTGTAAAATGCATATAATACCTTGATTATTTTTAGAATGCCTGAGTATTACAGATAATTGAAGCAAAGAGCACATTGACATTAGTAAGCACCTAAAATATATTAGCCATTATTATTATTTACTATATAAGTTCTCTTTTATGTTACTAGTATTCTACCTAAATTTAACCAGAATTCATCAGATGTTGATTGTATTGTATTAGGATACATAAATAAATCTGAGAAAAACTCATGGGAATACACCTGGGTTATAACAATCCATCTGATCAAAAAGCATTTAATTATGTGTCAGAACAACATAAGATTACAATCCATAGAAAATCATATAAAATGAAAAATTATCATATTTTCTGTTCCTTTGTATACCTTGCATTGGTATACTACATGCCTGCTTCATCATTTACTAGATTTCTAAGGGTCATGTGTCTGCAGTTTATGCAGCTGGAGCCCTAGATGGCACACTTATATCCTTGCTTAAATGGATACAATTACATTTTTCATTGTTTTCAAACATATCAGTGCTAGTGTTCAAACCTTTAATCAACTGGATTTTGTGGGAACATCTGACTTTCTCACTGTTTCTGTGATACACTCACATGAGTGGAATATATATATCAAGGACTCAGCACATGTAAACTCTGCAGCTACTATAAAATTTACCAATAAATTACTCACTGTATTTTCATGTTGAAGAGCTGCTGCTATAAGTCAGTTTTAATTTAACTATACTGCTAAAGACTTAGCTAACACACCTATATAGAAAGGTCTTTTTTCTTCAAGAAAGTTTCAATAAGAATTATCTTTGTTGTATCTATTTTTCCCTTATAGTCAAATACCATAAGATTTTTATAAACTAAGAGCTACCTTCAGATTGGAGAGACTTTGGGCTCCCTCCCACGAGACAGCCCCTCCTCATTTGAAATACCAACCATAAGCTCCAGCCTGTGTCACCTGTACTTCTAACCCAAAGACTGTAAGTCAGATTTCCCATTACTCCCTCCTTAGATTCAATAATTTGCTGGAATGGCTCACGAATCTCAGAGCAACATTTTATTTATTAGGTTACTGGTTTATCATAAGAGGACATAATTCAGGAATGGCCAGATGGACGAGATCAATGGAGCAAGGTAAAGTGAGAGGGGGAAGAGCTCCGTCCCCCTCCCTGTACGTGCTCCCTGTACGTGCCACTCTCCCTACTTCTCCATTAACCGGGAAGCTCGCTAAACCTGTACTTTTGAGATGTTTATGGAGACCATCACATAAGCATGATTGGTTATGAACTCCATTTCCATCCCTCTCTCCTCTCTGGTGAATGGGGGGAAAGGGCCTGAAAATTCCAAGCTTCTAACCATGGCTTGGACTTCCTGGTGACTGGCCTCCATCCAGGAGCCCAGAGTTGCCTCATTAAAACAAAAGAAAATTCTAAGAGAGTTAGGAGGTAGGTGTCAGGAACCAGGGTCAAAGACCAAATATTAGAACAAAAGATATTTCTAGCTCTTATTACATAGGAAATTATGGGATTGGGTGGCTTTGTGTAAGGAATCCAGGGCAAAGACCAATGTATACTTTTTCTATTATCTTACAAGGGTCTATATATATAGTAGATGCTATGTAAGCATTTTTTGCATAAATATACATAAATATAGAATTTTAAATGGGCACTGAAATGGCAGGTAAGCTTAAACATTTTCTATTTGCAAGTGCTTATTTTTACAAATCACGGTTTTCTCACACATTTCTAATGATTAAACAATTTTGAATATTTTGGATTTTCAAAGGATAGTACTGCAAAATTGGGTCTGATGGTCAAAAGTGTATTTTTTTTAACTGGACCAAGTAAACACACTACTTATTCTTATATTTATAACACTGAAATTACATTGTATAAAAACATGATTTTGCAAAAGTTTTTATATTTCTAACCATCAAATAGTACATTAACTTGCCTTCATTAGATCACAGAAATTCTCAAATGTAAGTGTGCTATATTCAAACATACATAAGTTGAGGAACAATGTGCCCATTCCTGCCTTTCCAAAGGTTTTTGACCATTAACTGTACAACATAGACCTTTGAAATTTTTCAGGTGTGAAATATAACTTTTGATAATGTGGAACTGTAATTTTAGTATTAACTGATCCAATCTGATTATCTTGGTTTGAGCTGTTGTTTTTAATTGTGTGATCCTTTCCCTCTATGTATACTTAAACTTTAAAATAACAGAATCTGCTTGAATATTCAGAAGTGCATTATTATCGGTGCCTCTTTAAAGGAGTTGGAGTGATTTTCACCCCCTCAGAATCTGACCTGTCAATCACTCACCAAGCCTTTTTTTTTTTTCCTGTCCTTCTGTGCCAAAATCCACTACTTTTAGGCTGTTTGGCTCTGCATTAGCCCTCACAAGCTGAAATTCTACTCTGAATAAACCATCAATATTTATGTTATGAAGTCTCCTGCTTTTATATCAGAAAGGTGGATCATGCAGTGCCCAGTCAAATCTCAAGAGTGCTCATTAAATATCAAGAACCCATACCAACATAAGATGCATTTTTTCTAAATGGTACACTTCAATTGGCCTTGAACCCCTGAGAGTTTCGAATTCAACACTTCTGAACTTCTTTGTCCACTCAGATAGCCAAGAAGTGCTGATCTGTGACACATCCATCAGCAGCACTTAGCTACCATGTGAGCTCTGAATGGGCCATAGAGGAAAACATCATGTGGCTTTTGTTCTTCAGTGTTCTGGCTTTGTTGGCATACAAAGCTGAAGTATGCAAACAAGCCACTTTAATGGGCTTCGCTGGTTGATTTGGGGTTATTTTCCCTTACTTCATCATTTCTAAGAGGTGCACATTGAAATACCACAAAATTGAATGAACATTTTTTCAATTTTGGTTAAGAGCTGGTTTACTTTAAGCAAGTAAGCCCTAGATAGGTCTTAGCTAGAAGGATGTAAAAGTGAGTTGACACCAGACTTGCCCGAAGGTGAAAACTTAGCTTTTCAGTGTGTGTATGTGTGTGTCTAAGTCTTTGTTTTTCCAGGTTAAAAGTAATGAACTGTTAATTTTCTACTGACTCAAATAATAATAATTTCATTAAGGTATTTATATTTAACCTTCAGGCCAATTGTTACTTCAAATTGTACCTTATAGATATATTCTTGTAAGAGATGAAGAGGATCTTTAATATAATTATGGTTTCATAAAGAATTTATATCCCCAAGTTGAACTAATAAACATGAGTTTGTCCTTATCAATTGAGTAGATAACATATAATATATCCCCTGGTACTTAATTTTCAAGATATGCCAACATAAAAATCACATTTTATTACATTTTATTTAAACTATTACCTCTTCCTTAAAAAATCTTCTATTTTTATAGCATCTCTATATTTTCTGTATATAAATATATATTATATTTAATAAATCCAAATTTCTATATTACTTATAGGGGATAGGTAACTGGCCTAAAATTGTGTGAATGACAAGAGTTTCTCTCTCTGCTGACAAAGTAGGAGAACTCAGGAGTGAGGAAATTTAGTTCCTAATCTCAGTTTTGTTTCAGAACAGTGGCTGACATACAGATATTCATACCTCAGGATGCCTGTCATTGTTATACTTTTGTTTAGGCTTGCTGTCTGACTGAACTGCCCTTCCCATAGGCCATCATACATGAGAATTCTACTCACCTTTGATTGTTCAGAACCTGCTGCTCCTCTGATGCTTTCTCCAACTACTGAGTCAAACTGATCTCTCCTTTGTACAAAGTGATAGAATCATAACACTAATATCCAAAAGTCTTACATAACATAGACAACTTCCAGATAAAAACTCATCCCTCCAACCACTTCATTACAGCTAATCAGACTTGGCTTGAATACTAGTATTGACAAGTTCAGTGAGCCAAGAAAAGTCTCATCCTAATCTTGACAAAGCTCAGGTATCAGGTACTTCATATTCAAGAAACCCAGGCTCTATAGCAAAGTTAAAAAGAAAGTCAGTATACTGCATAAGTGGAAACATGCAAATATTCAAGCCAAATATATTTTTTACATTAACAAAACCACCTTACTTTCCCTCGAGAGCATCTACTTCTAGACCTCAAATATACCCCTTGTCTGAGTGCAGAATATAGTTGGTTGGTGACCACACACGATCTTTGAACTGTAAAGAGGCATTTCCTCTCTGTTAGAGTGGGAGGCAGCAGTGAGGGAAGTAGGACACCTACTTACATACACACACACTCAGACACTTACACACACTCACACATCCACTTATGCAAACGCACACTTACACATACTTCAACACCCTTGCACTCTTGCACACACACTGTTACAGACATACACACCCTCAAACCTACTCCCTGCTTTTACTTTGCAAAGCCAGTCCTGTCACAAGGAGGGATATGGGAATTAAACTACCCACTCTGCTTTTATAAGATATATATTTAGAAAATCATTTCTTGAGAAATAAGAAAAAAGATGGAAAATAAACTCTACTTGATGACAGTGCTTCTTAATGATACTGAATGTCCCAACAGCTTTTATTAGATAAATTAGGCTGAGCAGTTCACTTACGTTGTAAGACAGTTTATGTTTTATTTTTAGAATGCAACAGAAATCCTGGTAAATGCAAAGTCCTACTTTTCTCCATATCTTGGTCAAAGAGACAAAAACAGTGGGATAAAAAAGAAAATCTTTACTTGAAGAGATGAAAAGGAAAATATACATATCCAATAGCCATTGTGGAAAATTCTATTTCAAATCTAATATTATTATGTTATTTTTTATATAATCAAGTACTATATACTATTAAAATTTTTAAAGTATATTTAAAAACCATTGACTAAGGTTTTTTCTCTAATTTTAGTAATTTTAATTAGGTTTTGTTTTCCCAAACCTTTATAGAAATGTCATTTTCTTTTTTTTGCTGGTAAATTTGGAGATATTTTGTCCAAAAGAAATTCTATCTTTGATTTTAATGAGTAAGCATTTTCTCAGGACTTTAAAAAAGGCCCCCACCAATACAATAAAATCACTTTGAAAGGAGAAATGAACACATTGGCAAATGAAATTATTACATAAAAATGCTAAAAAAAAAGTCATTCTATTCTATTAGTCATTTTATCTTATTAGAAAGATTTGTCTCTGTGAAATAAAAGCAAAAAAGAGGAAGGCTTTTTAAAAACTGTAGGAATCAGTGAAAATACATTTAGAAAATTAGTATAGTATGAAAAATAATTTGTAATTGTCTAGCACAAGAAAAAGTTCATGCCTTTGCAGCCAAGAATTTCTATTTCTAGAAAAACTCTCATATATATTCACAAAAAGATACATATAAAAATGTTTTTTGCAACACCATTGGTAAAAACAAAAAAGAAATAGTTACGAACTAAACATTCATCAATTAAAAAATTAATAAAATTTGTTATAGTTATGAGATAGGATATAGCCTACCAGTTAAAATGAATCAACTAAAATTAATATAAAAAATTAGTCTCAAAACACAATAGTAACAGAATTATAACATTATAATATGAGGCAAAAATGTATGGTACCATTTATATGTTTATAGCAAAACACAAAAATACTACATGCAATTCAGAATACACATACATGTATAGACAAACATGTTAAAATGATTGCAAGTATGTATACTAAGCTCATAATAACATTTATCTCAAAGGAGGAGAAAATAGCTACATATGGGTGTAGGACCTTCCAATTTACCTATAATATATATTGGTGGTTATATGAAAACAGATAAAACAGGCATGACCAAACTGTAACAGCTTTAAATTCTGGTTGGTGGTAAATGGTTATGTATTATGTATTCTTTTAATATTTTTTCACTTTAGAATTTCTTGATAATAACCACAAGAAAACTCAGGGAATAAATTTAGAAAATGAGAGTTATTTAAAATTATAATCCCCTTTATTGATTGTTTGGTGTATTTGACATTAGGCAGCCTGCATGTAGCAAGCTTTGAAGCAGGATTTGAAGCTAGTTTTTTAGTCTGTGTGTATGCAGGATCCTAGGACTTTTCAAGGCACTTTGTGCAGGATCTGAATCCATTTATCAGGATGCTGAGTTTAGGAAATAGCCCGAAGTAGATCCCAGGAATCATTGAAATAAATACTGTCTCAAATAAGACAGTATCACAGTCCTTCTCTTACAAACCAATTCTCTCAGCTAACTGAATATGATTTTGGCTGAAATTACTCAGAGCTGCTATCTATGGTTTGCAACCAAAACTTCTGAGGTACTATACATTCAAAGTATGCGGAACTCCCCAAAAATACAAAATGAGACTTTCTAAGCACATTTTTTAACAAAAATGCACAGAAAAGTGAAACTTTTACTTTGAAATAGAATGTTAGATACACATTGTGTCTATGATTAAACAAACAAGCATATTGGTATCAAAAGAGTTTTTTTGTAATTCAATGCACAAAGATGAGTTCCCTTATCACCAAAAATGCAACTTGTAAAAGTATTTTTTTCAATTTCCGTCTGTGCTAAATAATCTCCAAGTTTTCCATGCCAGACCCATGACATCAGAGAGCTCTGAGGAGAAAAGCATTGTGCCGATTAAAGCATGCTATTAAATAATGAAGAGGTTAATAATGAGATCAAGGATGAATCAAAAAAGTTTCTGGAAACAAATGAAAATGAACACACAGCAGTCCAAAATTTATGGGAGAAAGCAAAGGCAGTCTGAGAAGGAAGTTCATAGTGATACAGGCCTACTTAAGAAAGATAGAAACATTTCAAATAATCAACCCAACCCTACATCTACAAAAATTGGAGGGACAACAACAAAGAAAGCCCAGAGCGAGTAGAAGGAAGGATATGAACAAGATCAGAGCAGAATTAAACAAAATAGAGACCAAAGGAACAATTCTAAGGATCAATAAATCTAGGATCTGGTTCTTTGAAAAGATAAACAAGATTGACAAGCCTTTAAGCAGATTCATAAAGAAAAAAAAAAGGGAGAGGATCAAAAAAAAAAAAACACAATCAGAGATGAAAGAGGAGAGATTACAACTGATACCACAGAAATACAAACCATTGTAAGAAATTACTATGAAGAACTATATGCCAAGAAATTTGAAAACCTGGGTGAAATGGAAAATTTTCTAGAAAATAATAATCGTTTAATAATAATAAAAGTGAATAAAGAAGCAGAAAGCCTGAACAGACCAATAACAGGAGATGAAATTGAAGCAGTAATCAAAAAACTCCCAGCACACAAAAGCCCCGGACCAGACAGTTTCACAGGAGAATTCTGTAAAACATATAAGGAAGAGCTAACCACTAACCATCACAGACCATTTCAAAAAATCTAAGAAGGGAGACTCCCAAACACTTTTCTTAATTTTTTAAAGAAGATTTATTTATTTTTTAATTATATTTTATTGATTATGCTATTACAGTTGTCCCATTTTCCCTACTTTATTCCCCTCCACTCTGCACACTCTCTCCCACCCACATTCCCCCTCTTTAGTTCATGTCCATGGGTTGTACATATAAGTTCTTTAGCTTCTACATTTCCTATACTACTCTTAAACTTCCCCTGTCTATTTTATACCTACCTTATATGAAGCCAGCATCATCCTAATCCTAAAACCAGACAAAGACACAAGAAAGAAAGAAAACTATAGGCTTATATCTCTGATGAACACAGATGCTAAAATCCTCAACAAAGTACTGGCAAACTGCATCTAGCAATACATCAAAAGATCATACACTATGATCAAGCAGGATTCATCCCATGGATGCAAGGATAGTATAATATTCACAAATCAATAAACATAATACACCTCATAATCAAAAGGAAAGACAAAAATCACATGATCATATCAATAGGTGTGGAGAAAGCATTTTATAAGGTACAGCACCCATTTTTAGCACCCATAACACCCATAAAAACACTCAGCAAAGTGGGTGTAGAGGGAGTATACCTCAACATAATAAAGACCATATATGAGAAACCTATAGCCAATGTCACAGTCAATGCTCAAAAACTAAATGGTTTCCCACTAAGATCAGGAACAGGACAAGGATGTCTGCTTTCACCACTCTATTCAACATAATATTGGAAGTCCTAGCCACAAGGATGAGACAAGAAAAAGAAATAAAATGCATCTAAATAGGGAAAGAGGCAGTAAAACTGTTACTGTTTGCAGATGATAGACATTGTTTCTTTTTTAAGTATATTTTATTGATTATGCTATTACAGTTGTCCCATTTCCCCCCTTCACTCCTCTCCAGCCTGCACACACCCCCATCCACATTCCCCCCCTTTAGTTCATGTCCACACGTTATACATATAAATTCTTTGGCTTCTACTTTTCCTATACTATTCTTACCCTCATCATGTCTATTTTCTACCCACCATGTATGCTACTTATTCTGTGTACCTTTTCCCCCATTTCCCCCTCTGACTGCCCAGTTGCTAACCCTACACATGATCTCCATTTCTGTGTTTCTGTTCCTGTTCTAGATGTTGGCTTAGTTTGCTTTTGTTTTTGTTTTAGATGTGGTTGTTAATGATTGTGAGTTTGCTGTCATTATACTGTTAATATTTTTTATCTTCTTTTTCTTAGATAAATCCCTTTAACATTTCATAAGGGCTTGGTGATGATGAACTCCTTTAACTTGTCCTTATCTGAGAAGCACTTTATCTGCCCTTCCATTCTAAATGAAAGCTTTGCTGGACAGAGCAATCTTGGATGCAGGTCCTTGCCTTTCATGATTTGGAATACTTCTTTCCAGCCCCTTCTTGCCTGTAAGTTCTCTTTTGAGATATCAGCTGACAGTCTGATGGGAACTCCTTTGGAGGTGACTGTCTTCTTTTCCCTTGCTGCTTCCAGGATTCTCTCCTTCATTAATCTTGGCTAATGTGATTATGATGTGCCTTGGTATGTTCCTCCTTGGGTCCACCTTCTTTGGGACTCAGAGCTTCCTGGACTTCCTGGAAGTTTATTTCTTTTGCCAGATTGGGGAAGTTCTCCTTTATTATTTGTTCAAATAACTTTTCCACTTGTTGCTCTTCCTCTTCTCCTTCTGATACCCCTATAATTTGGTTGTTGGAATGTTTAAAGATGTCCTGGAGTTTCCTAAGCCTCTCTTCATTTTTTTTTTTTGAATTCTTGTCTTCATTCTGTCCTGGTTGTTTGTTTATTTCTTCCTTCTGCTCCAAATTGTTGAGTTGAGCCCCAGTTTCCTTCCAATCACTATTGGTTCCCTGTACATTTTCCTTTATTTCACTTAGTATAGCCTTCATTTTTTCATATAATTTGTGACTAAATTCAGCCAATTCTGTGAGCATCCTGATTACCAGTGTTTTGAACTGTGCATCTGATAAGTTGGCTATCTCTTCATTGCTTAGCTGTATTTTTCTGGAGCTTTGATCTGTTCTTTTGTTTGGGCCATTTTTTTTTTTTTCCTCAGCACACCTGTATATAGTGAGGGGAATTCGCCGGGGCGGGGTAATCCATGTAGCTGCTTTGTGACACTGTATGTGGGGGAGGGGTCCGAGAGGGAAAAATGGCATTTGCTCCAATCTCTGCCAGATTTCAGTCCCTTCCATCACATCCCCCAAGCAAACTGAGCCCTTCTGGTGCTGATTCCCATGTGGGTGGACTTGTGTACATTCTAGGTCCCTGTGGGTCTCTCCAGAGAACTCTCCTGTGAGGCTGGGAGTTTCTCCCACTGCTGCCTCAACCCCCCTGGTGTTTTCAGTCAGTGGTTTGAGGCTTTATTTTCCTGAGCTGGGGCCCTGGGTTTTGCAGTCCATCCTTCTCCCCAGCTGTTTCTCCCAGTTTATCTGTGCACAAATGTGGGACTGCCCCGTCTGCCAGCTGCCTGGGCACCACGCCCTGTTCCACAATCCACCGCTTCACTGGGTCCACCAGCCACTGCTTTGCCATGAGTCCTCTCTGCCAGGCTGCCCGACTCCGCCCCTCCTACCAGTCTGGATGAGTGTTTCTTCTTTAACTCCTTGGTTGTTGGACTTCCATACAGTTCGATTTTCTGTCAGTTCTGGATGTTTTTTTGTTTGTTTGTTTTTAAATTGTCATTGTCCTTCTTTTGGTTGTGTGAGGAGGCACAGTGTGTCTACCTACACCTCCATCTTGGCTGAAATTGCCCTGATATAACATTTTAATTATGTTAATTCTTTCTATCCATGAACACAGTATGTGCTTACATTTGTTTGTATATTTTTCAATTTTTTTCTTCAGCATCTTTTAATTTTCTCGGTACAAGTATTTTACACACTTGGTTAATTTTATTCCTAGGTATTTTATTCTTTTTGAAGCGATTGGAAATTGGATTTAAATTTTTTTTTCCTCTATGTCAGTTAATTTTGGTCATATAAAAATGCAACTGATTTCTGGGTATTAATTTTGTAACCTGCTACTTTGCTGAATTCACTTATCAGTCCTAGTAGTTTCTTGGTGGAATCTTTGGGATTCTGTGTCAACAGTACCATGTCATCTGTAAATAAATACGGTTTTAGTTCTTCCTTTTTGATATGATGCCTCTTATTCCTTCTTCTTGTCTGAATGCTGGGTCTAGGACTTCCAGCACTATCCCGAATAAGGGAGATGAAAGTGGACAGCCCTGTCCTGTTCTCAACCTTAAGCAGGGCACTGTCAGTATTTCCCCATTAAGTATAGTGCTGTCAGTTGTTTTGTCAAATATGACCTTTATTTGTTTAGCATATTCCCTCTATTACCACTTTGCTGATACTTTCTTATCATAAATGGATGCGAGATTTTATCTAATGCTTTTTCTGCATGTATTGATATGATTATGTGCCTTTTATCCTTCATTTTGTTATTTAAAAAGGGATTAAAGACTTAATTATTAGCCCCCAAACCATAAAAATTATAGAAGGAAAAAACATAGGCGGCAAAATCTCAGACATTGCTCATAGCAACATTTTATCAGATATGTCTCCCCAGGCAAGGGAAACAGAAGAATAAATAAACAAATGGGACGACATCAAACTAAAAAGTTTTTGCACAGCAAAGGAAAACATCAACAAAATAGAAAGACAGACTGAAGAGTAGGAGAACATATCCTCTGATACATCTGATAAGGTGTTAATATTCAAAATTTATAGATAACTTGCAAAATCAACACCAAAAAACAAATAACCGGTTAAAAAATGGGCAAAGGACATTAATAGACACTTCTCTAAGGAGGACATACAGATGGCCAATAGATGTGAGAAGATGCTCAAGGCTACTAATAATCAGAGATATGGAAATTAAAATCACAATGAAATGTCATCTCATATTTGTCAGAATGGCCATTGTCCATAAACCAGCAAGTGCTGACGAGGATGTGGAGAAAGGGGCATGCTTCTGTATTGTCAGTGGGAATGAGAACTGGTGCAGCCACTGTGGAAAACAGTATGGAGATACCTCAAGAAATTAAAAATGGGTCTGCCTTTTTGACCCAGGAATCCCAATTCTGGGAATACATCTGAAGGAATCCATAACACTGATTCAAAAAAAAACAAAAGCTCTCCTATGTTCATTGCAGTGTTATTTACAACCACTAGGATAGTGAAGCAGCCCAGGTGTCTGCCAGTAGATGAGTGGATAAAACAACTATGGGACATTTACACAATGGGATATTCCTTGGCTGTAAAAAAGTTTTATTCTTTGCAACAGTATGGATGGACCTGGAGAACAGGCTAAATGGAATAAGCCAGTTAGAGAAAGACAAATACCATATGATTTCAATCATATTTGGAATCTAATGAATAAACTGAACTAACAAGCAAAATGGAGGCAGACTCATAAATAGCAGGATGACAGCTAAGGATGGGGGTGGGGGATGGTAGGAGGGAGGGGCTGAGTGGAAAGAAAAAAGGACTCACGGACATGGACAACAGTGTGGGGATGCCTGGTGTAGGTGGGTATGAGGGGACTAAACGGTAATTAAAATGCAATAAAAATATTAACTAAAAATTAAAAATAGTATATATGTATACATACTATTACAAAGTACTTATAGTATATACACTATATACAAACCTTCTGATCTGTATGTGTATACTACAAAATGTTTTTAAATCCCATATCTACTGAGCCTTTGTGAACTTTTAAACATGATGCAGTGGTGTGTTTGAAAGAGTTAATGAAGGAAGTCAAGAGCAATAAAAGATCACAAGACAAGGAGTTCAGTCTAGCCAAAGAAAATGGTGATAAATTGTAACCAGGTGTCTTTATTTCCTTCTGATGCCTGAAGTCCTGCACACTCAGCTTTCTCTGCTAGAACAGGCAGCTTGTGAAATTTCATACAGCATTTGTCAGCTTCAATAGTTCCTCTCAAGAACTCAGAATTATTTGCTAATTTTACTGACCTAGAAGGCAGATGATATAAACTACACACACACACACACAAATATATATATACATACATATAAATGTATACATATATAAACTACACACAAATATATACATATATTTGTATATATGCATATATATTTGTGTATATATACATATTTCTATATAAATACATATATGTATACAAATGCATTATATATAATGTAACGTTCAGTGCGATTTAGGAAATTCACAGGAATACTTTGTCACATCCTGATGTTTGCTTGCTCTTACCACGCAGGACAAAGTCACTCTGATGGTGGTATTGATCAAGTGCACAGGTCAAAAACCAAGTTGTGAAGCGTCCCTTAATAACATGCTGACTTTTGCAACGCAAATGCTACCACTCCTGTGAGTGTATTTCACAGATTATTTACTTCTCTTTGAGTTTCTTCTGCAGACCAGCCTTTCCTAGATTGCATGCTGGATCATTTGTGGTAATGTTTTGCACGGGTATTGTTTTAGACCATATTATTTGTCTAGAGGAAACAAACAGAAAAACATCCAAAGAACTCTTCAACATGAGGGAAGAAGATAAGGTAAATCCTGGGATATAGAACACAGAAGCCACCAGTGAGGAGGTGGACAAAGCAGGGGAACATTTTCTAGAATTGGCCCCAGAAAACACAATGACCAAAAGGAGGCAAAAAACAGCCCCCTTTTCCCAAAGGGATAGAAAGCAGGATTCCTACCTCCCATCCCAAGTTTGTGAAAGGAATAAAATGGTAGAAAAGTTAATTTTATTCAAAATGTCAGTGCAGGAGAAAAAAACATTTTTCTTCTTCTGCACGGCAAGGGGATACACTTTCCCATGCTATCATTTTCACAGAGATGTTCTTAAAAATTTGACTCCCAAAGTTGCTTTCTTCCATGTGTTCCAGTCTTTTAAAACAGAGCTTTAAGGAATGTGTTACTCAGAACATTGGGTATTTTCTTATTGGAAGGCAGGCTATTTTATACGGATGCTTCAAACAATGCATTGCTTCAGAGACAGGAATACAAGGAAGCCCACCTCTTTGATGAGCACTAGCTCAAGAATAAAAACTAATAGGCAGGCAAAGTTAAATAGGAGCCTCAAGTTTCAATTTTAGAAAGGAAAATTAATGATTTTCCAGCAAGCATGAAGGAGGAAATTTATAATTTGGCAACTTGTTTCTATTTGATTTTGTGAAGGCTTGTTTTTTTTCCTTCTTGGTGATTAGCAGTAAAGTGCACTGGCTCATATATTTTTAGTGGCAACAAAGAAAATAATAAACAAGGGAGACAGCATCCTCATTTTACTTCAAGTTTGGGGAAAGAGAAACCTTCAAAACATAGATTGGCTGGTTGCAACCACTAATGTAGAAATAAAGAATACTTAGTCCATTTGGCAAAGTGGAGAAAGACAAAAAAGGGAGGAGGGGGTTGTGGGGGGCTGAGGGTGGGCCCTGGGACAGTGTGTGGGACAGGCCTCTGAGCTTCTGTGGGGACAATTCATGATTCAGCTTCAGATAACATCAGCATCTTATAGACCTTAGCAAGAAAAGGAAATTATGTGTTTTTTAAAATGAGGATACTAGAAAGAAGTTGAGTACAAGTGAGAATAAATTTTAAAATAGACCATTGTTTATTATTTAGATAAGGATTATTTCCAATAATCACTATAATTTGTCAATGGTCAGGTGAAAGGTGCAGTTAAACCTCTCACTACTTTTTTTAAAAGCTGCATGGTAAAATAGGATATATTGATACTAAACTACATCTCATTAACTTCTTTGCCTTAGCTATTGACATGACAAGTTGTTTTTATCTTGAAACTGTGCTAAAATACACTCGGCCTTGCCAAGTCTCTAAAATGGCTCACTGTTTTCTTGCCAGAAAACAAGAAACTAGCAATTTTTAAAATGAGTAATAATTTATGCTCTAATGATCTACACCTACCTCATTTGGGATAATGTAATGCTGTTTCATTTAAATGTTTTAATGTATTCAAACAATTTATTACTAGTAAAAACTCTTCAGTTGGCATTCAGAAGACTGAACCCCTTTGTCTGTAGGTACAAACAGGTACAGCAGGGGTGAGATTTGCTGGTGCAAAATGCTCTCCTTGGTTGCACAGCACATTTACCTTGTGTTGGAAGGAATGGAAATCTCCGGCTTCAGGACTGGATATTACTACATTAAAGTTTGCTATATTGGCTATAGTGAACTAATAACAATGCCGATTTCATTCTAGTAATTATAATGTTTGTATTTGATTATTGGGGATGATTTTAATAATAATAATCATAAACAATACAACTCACTCACTTGTTGTACATAATTTGGCCTAAATAGCATTGAGGCTTTAAGGGGCATAAGCCAAATACAAAAAAAAAAAAACCTTAAAAAAATGAATAACTTCCAGGTAGTGGAAGACAATGATGACTATCTAAGTCTTTATCTTTCAATATATCCTTCTCAAACAATTCAAAAGAATAAGAAGAAAAACAACATAGAACATCAATGATAACAGCAAAATAGCTAAACGAAAAATATGTCTCAAGTGTGATTTGAAGACTAAGATGGAGTGGCCAGGAAACAGCCTTCACATGATAGGACCATTGCCAGCCTTTGCAATGAGGGGACAAAAGGAGCTTCTGGGAAAAGAGAAGAAAGCAGAATGTGGGGGCAATTGGGCATTAAAGGGGAGGACTCACCAAAGAGAATCCAATGTCAGAAGTGGATTTTAACATCCCATTGACAGCAATGGATAGATCCTCCAGACAGAAAATCAACGAGACATTAGCCTCAAATGACACACTAGAAAATGTATTTAATTGATATCTACAGAGAATTCCACCCCAAAGCAACAGAATCTACATTCTTTTCAAGTGTACATGGAGTTTTTTCTAGGATAGACCACATAGTAGCACACAATAAAGGCCTCATAAATTTAAGAAGATTGATATCACATCAAGCATCTTGTCTGACCATAATGCTATGTAACTAGAGATCAACCACAGGAAAAAACTGAAAAACACACAATGTCATGCAGGCTAAATAACATGTTACTAAACAATGAATGGGCTAACAAGAGATCAAGGAAGAAATCAAAAGATACCTCGAAACAAATGAAAATGAGGACACAACAATCCAAAACCTGTGGGAAACTGAGAAAGCAATTGTAAGAGGGAAATTCATGGCATTACAGGCCTATTTCAAAACAAACAAACAAACAAACAAATAAATCTAAAATAAAAAATCTAACTTTACACTTAAATGAACTTGAAAAAGAACAAAAAAAAGCACAGAGTACAAAGAAGGAGATAATAAGGATGAGAGTGGAAATAAATGAAATAGAGTCTAAAAATGATGCAAAATATCATTGAATGCAAGAGCTGGTTCTTTGAAAAGATAAACAAGAATCAAAAACTTTTAACCAAACTCATGAAGGAAAAAAAAGAAAAGAGGCCCAAATAAATAAAATCAGAAATGAGGAGTTCTAGCCAAGATGGAGGCATAGGTAGAAACCCTTCACTTCCTCACACAACCAAAAGGAGGATAACAACCAAACTATAATCAATAAACAACCAGCAGTGCCAGAAAATCAAATTGCATGGAGCTCCGATAACCAATGAATTAAAGAAACAGTCAACCAGAATAACCACAGGCAGTGCTACAGCACAGCAAAGAGGGTTGCCTTGCCCTTGTGAAAACCTAAGGCCCCACCCCCTTACAACTTAACAGGTGCGCCAAGACAAAGAAATAGGGCCAAAACGAAAGAACAGAGCAAAACTCCAGAAAGAGAGCTAAGTGATAAGGAGATAGCCAACCTTCTAATGGAGAGTTCAAAGCCCTGGTAATCAAAATGCTCACAGAACTGATTGACCTTGGTTGAAAAATGAAAAAAAAAAAAATGAAAGATACCCAAAATGAAATAAAGCAAAATATTCAGGGAACCAACAGTGACAGGAAGGAAACCATGATCCTAGGCAGGTGAATTCCATAACATTATCATGCAAATTGACTGAGCTCCGCAGGTTAGATGCAGCGACCTGTGATGTTGGTTGTGGTGTGATTATAGGAGAGAATACCCTTGTTGGTAGGAACCACACATCGCAGCATCGGGGCACTGTACATTCTGGTAGCTTACCATCAAATAAGTCAGAAAATAATGGTGGGTACCACAAATAACACTAACTTGCTACTATTTGTATAGGTTCTAAAATAAACATAAAATTATTTTAAAACCAAATCGCACATTTTAAAGTGTATTTCATTAACTTAAGAAGAAACTCAATTATTTCTAAAACCTATCAAAAACAACAATTATTTATATAACTGATCAATCACTTAGGAAAGAAGTCAAATTCTGGACAAATGTTAAGGTAGAGAGATTCTTCATAAGTGCTTATTATGTTTAGTAATCAATTGAGATAACTTTGCCTGAATTATATACATAAAATGTATCATTGATAAACAAACCAGAATCAGTAAAAATAGTTTGTAAGATCATATACAAATTATTTTTAAATAATTTAGCAAGTAAATTATATTGCTTTCAATTAGAGGAATTCTTTGTAGTCATGTGGTCATTATCTTAGAAAAATCTACTGTTTTATGAGATAAAGGTAAAATCTGAAAACTGATTTTTGAATAGGATAAAAACTAAAGACATAATAAAAAAACAATTTCCAGAAAAGGTTTTGAGCTATCATTCTGTTTTAACTCTCATCACTTATATATTTAAGTAATTTGTGTGAACAAATATGTGTTCTCTGATGTATCTGTCATTCAGCTTTCTAAAAAGTAGAACAATTAACAAGTTACAGCAAATCAAAATATCTTACCGAGATTAACATTTCTAGTTCAAAGATATAAAATCAAATTATTGTTTGGGTTAAGATGTTTTTAGTGTCAATATGGTTAGCTATGCTGAGTTGTCAGTTCTAATGGAACGAGGATTTCCAAGAATAAAGCCATTACAAAACTGTGGTTGCAATTCAATTTTTTTACCTTCTTGGAGCCTCATGATTTCCAAGAAAAAACTTACTCTTTCCCCTGCAATTGTATCCCCTATGACATTGTCAGAGATAGAATCTTCAACTGATTCTCAGAATTCAGATTCTTAACCTTCATTGATGAGACACACTGAGCTCTGTTAATGAAGCATCTAAGGATTAGCCTTTTGTGAGGGTGATAAACAGGGATTGTTGAGTGCGCCCCACTTTCTTGTGCTGTAGCCTCTTTGCCCAATGAGAATTCCTTCCCTCTGAGACTTAGTTCTTCATCTCCTCTTCTGCAGAATGGCCAGTTGAGTCCAAGAGACATTTTGAGTGTTATAGTTCTTTCCCTGCTCTATAGACCAATTATTTCACATGCAATAATGTCAATAGGGACATTTTATCAAACCATTTTAGGGGTAAATTCCTCCAGGAGCCAGCAAGGGGCTTCCTTATACTAGGAAGAAGTTAAGACAATCTATATGTCAATTGTTGATAAAGTGTGCTAGGACCATGCCGAGGGGATTGTGAACTCTATGGATGCCCTATTCCATTGGTTCTCTCAGTGATATAAATCAGAACGGATGCTAAAGTCCAGATTTGTCTGGAGTCTTAAAATTTTAATTTCACTGAGATCCCCTGGCTATATAAGTTACTTGTCCCTTCTGTGAGAACTAATTTTTTTCAAATACTGGTGAGGACTCTCCTCCTTGCTTGTCAACAGCTGCCTCCTCGCTGTAGTCTCATGCAGTTGTTACTATATGTGTTCATTCATTCCTGGTGTCTCTCCTTCTTCTTATAAGGGCATCAGTACTGTCATATTAAGCCCTTACTCTTATGACATCAATGTAACCTTGAGTACATTCTTATATGCCCTATCTCCATGTATAGTCATACCAGGAGTTATTACTTCAAGTTCTGAATTTTGAGGGACAAAAACCAGTACACAAACGAGCAAAAATTCAACACAAATTAGTATTTAAAATCAATTTAGTAATAAGGAACACTGACTTTGAACCATAATGAAGCAAAGTATTATTCCCTCAAGAAAGAATTGCATTTTTTCATTAATAGGCTTTTATTACAAAAAAAAGCCATACTCAGTTATTATTTCTAAATTTTGAATGTTGTCAATAAAATTATTGTGGAATTTATTTTCTCTTGTTATAAAAGTACCTACTTCATATTATTGATTTTGCCTCTTGGCTTGCAAAGCCCAAAATTCTTGCTACCTGTGCCTTGACAGAAAAGGTTTGTCCGCTCCCAGCGTGGCCTAAGCAGGGTTAACTAATTCATTTGTAGTCTTCAAGTGTTTGTCTAAATTGCAGACATGTGTTCAGGAAAACACTTCCTGCTTCTGATCTCTAAGCTTTTGCTAGAATCTCTGATTTGCTTTAGCTCTCTTCTCACAGATATCCACCTCTTCCCTTAGCTTATTTTATAGACTTTCCAGAACTGGTTTGACAGGAATGGCATTTGCTTGTTTAAATCTCAATACTGTTTTAAAAGTTTTAGGATTGAAGAGGTGTTACCAAAAAAAAAAAAGGAAAGAAAAAAGAAAACACCTATATAAACACAATTTATCAAGGGAATTTTCTCACAGTTTCTTAAAGGGCCCCCAGATTCCTCAATGCCTTGAGTATCAGGAATGTTTAATCCAGATCTGGGTGTCAGGCACACAAGAGAGGGCCTGGAGCAGACTGTTCTGTTTTAATGCATTCACCTGAATTTTTATAGACCTTATAAATTTGCCATAATTGAGGGAATTGCGGTGGCCTTGATATATAAATTCAATATTCTGGCTAGTTTTTGGCTCTGAAAAACAATTGGATAATATATCCAGAAAACCTTGCATTGGAAGGACCCTGATTTCATAGTGTAATGTACCTTTGCCTTATCAAATATACTTGAAAATAATAATAATAAAATATTAATAACAACAGCTGAAAATTACTGAGCATTTACTATTGGTAACATTTGTCTTGATTATATATTTATGATGTAGACATTAATATTAATCTTTCTGTACCAATGAGAAAAATTACTCTTATAAGATATAGATATAGATATAGATATATATAGATATATAGATATAAATAACTTGTCCAAGGTCTCACACAGTTACCAATTGGGGGAGTTAATTGTTTTTCAACCACTCTGTTTGATCGCCTCCATGTACTATTTCATATGAAAGCTACTCCAAACAAACAAACAAAAAATACAAAAGCAGTCTCATTATCCCTGTATGCAGCGTTATCACTGTGCTTTGGTTCCTTGGTACGAATTAAAGTCACTGCATGCAATGCCTGAATTTCTCAATCGTGAGCATCAGGATTGTCTCTCCTGAGCAATAGCAAAGAAATTTTTCTTCCTGCATTAAGTCTATTCAAACAATGTTTTCATACATTGGAGGAAACAGTGGTGCCTTTATACCTGATCCACACGGTCATTCATCATCCATAGCAGACACACAACAAACTCTCTGGTCAGGATGGGGTCAGAGGTCCTTCAGACCCACTCCTTAGCAGGAATGTGCAAGGGTAAGATTGGTTGACATTTTTTGGTGAGTTTTCTCTCAGAGATCCATGTCCTTTCTTTAAATCTGTCTTCTGTTGGGATTCCTGACATCTTCCTGGATCTCAGTGAAGGGAAGGTGCAGTTACTTTTTGATCAGCAAGTATGCCACACCATGAATAGATAGGGGTGCAAAATAACATATGAGAGAAGGAGTTTGCCTCACCCCTCATCAGCTGCATGGCTCTGATTCATGGCCATCCAATGCAGCTGTCATATAAACATAAAGGAGGATATGTCAATGTGTGTTTAAACTATTATCGTGGGCCTACAAAAGGAACAAGTAGTGATTAGGATCTCTGATTAAGGCTGAGTATTCATTTTAATTAGGACTATAGAAGTGTTTTCAACTGTCATTGTCTCCTGTGCTTAGAAAGAAGTACACTGCTATTTAAGGGTGGCAAGATGAGCCCATGGATTTTTGTCTGCTGTCTCCCACAATGTAAATGCAATAATAATAAAGTTACTTGTAAGGTATTAGCTAAAAAAGGAGGACATGTACATAAGCTTGAAAACACTAAGTTAATAACTAATTAGCAGACTCTAAGAAGCTGCCAGATACTTAACCCCAGGCTGAAGATTGGAAGTTGTTTCTTTGAGGAATTTAGCCAGAAAAAAATAATAAAACAAACAAATCTAAAGATACTCATGTGGGAGAGTATCCAAAGAATCAACCCAACTAGTTATTTTATAGTAGAACTCAACAAAGCAGCTATACAACTGATAGTGTCCTCCTCTTAAATATGAGCACATTATCACAGGTCATCAAACACATAAGGAAAATCTCTGATAAGGGAAGAAAATAATAAAATTTCTGAGAAACAGAAAACATGTAAGGAATGAAAACAAAAGCAAAAAAATTGTCTAAGAAATATAAGAAAGAAAAATATGTATCCATAGAAAACATCTAAATGACATAAAAAGTACAAAAAAAGGAAAGATTTAGGGAAAAATATAATAGCATAAAATAAATGGAAAGTAATATGAGGAAACATATAAAATAGATCAAATTGAAAAAATGAGTAAAAATAGAAATATATAACATTAAAGAACCAACCCAGGGTTCTAACATCTAAGTAATTTATGTCACAAATGCAGATTAATGTGGAAAACTGAGACAAAAAAAATCATCAAAAATGATTCAAGGTAGTTTTTAGCACTGAAATACATATTTTCAGAAAGAAAATGGTTGCTAACTGCCAAGCAAAATGGATAAAAACCTACAATCAAGACAACTCAATGTGAAAACCCAGAATGCTGCACGCAATGAAAAAATGCTGTGGGTTGCCAGAAAAGAGAAAAAATTTTCATAGAAAAGATCAAGTATCAGAATGATATTGCTTGTTATCAGCAACACTGAAAACTAGAAAACAATTTTCCTTTATAAATTTGATAACTGATATTCAACCAGGAATTCTATCCCATGCCAAATTATTAATCTAGTAAAATACATACATTTTTAGGCAAGAAAGAGCTGAAATATTTAACTTATATAGACTCCTTTAAAGAAGAAAACCCCACCAAATAAGAGAATAGACCAAGAAAGAGAAAGACATGGGATCCAGAAACAGGAAGAATAATCAAACGGGGAGACCTAAGGAGCAATCAGTACTGATTGCAGCATCCGGTTAGAAGATTTTGAAAGATTTTCTTTAAAACAATGAAATGGACACAACCCCCCAAAATGTGTGTTTTGTAAACTTACACATAGATTCCAAACAGCATAAAAATAAAAAAGGGAAAAAGAAGACAGAGAGAGAAAGGAGGGGAATGGAAGGAGAGAAGAAAGAAAGAAAGAAAAAAGGAAGGAAGGAAGGAAAGAAGGGAGGAACAACCAAATTAAAGAAAACTAAATGGAGAATAGAAAAGGAAAAATAATTAATATCACTTATGACTTACTTTTTAGGTATATTTTATAATAATATGCACATTAAATTTTAAAATATGGATTTAAGCAGAGTTTTAATATGATGTTTTGGGGAGAACGAGAAGTAAGAATAAGAAGTAAGAGGCAGGGTACAGAAAGATGAGAGAGAATTAAACCGTCATCATTCATACTGAAAGGCAACAGAAAAGTTAAAATTGCAAAGAGTAGCAATACAGCAAAATCTTTCCAGAAATATGGAGGAAATCACCAAGAGAAGTGACAAAAGTACCAAGTCCTTGGAGAAATAGATGGTACACTGCTCTTTTCCTTCCAAGACTTGTGAAACTGAATTATTCTCTAAATTATGTTCCTGTGTCACTTAGATGCATGTAACAATTATATTGGACACAAGTGAGTAGTTTATTAAAATATTGCTGCCAGCGTGGGCTTCCTGTGTTCTACTGAGAAGGATACCCACCGGAACTGTATTGAACAGTTAGGGTGGTTTTGATTTGTATTTTATTGAATGCATCCAAATTCACTCCCATCTTCATCTCAAATATAAGTTTCAGAAGATAAAACAGAGGCACCTAATCTAATTTGAAAGATTACGAAGCATTTTTCTCAGGACTATGTACTTTATCTTGGTGTTAAAGGATGTAAAATGTTAAGCAGCAAAGAGGGAGACAAGAAAACTTGAAAAGCATCCAAAGAGAGAGAAACTTGGGACTGAATTCCACAGCCAGGGGATGAGGGGTGCTGGAGGAGAGTGCAGACTGGTGGGGTGGAGGGACTCAAAGGCCAAAGGGCTCAAATGAGGCTGGAGAGGTCACAGGAGCAAAGTCATTTAGGGCCTGGGTGTCATGGTAAGGTAAATATTTAAGTTCAGAAAACCTTAGATTTTCTTTAAGAAGACAAACTTGGTATAGCCAAGGAGAATATAGGTGAAGAGAAGAAGGAGGAGGAGGAGAAGAAGAAGAAGAAAAAGAAGAAGGAGGAGGAGGAAGAGGAGAAGGGAGAGAGAAGACAACAAACCAATTATTAATACCAAAGCAAGCACAAAAAGGTAAAATTGTCATACTGTTATTTGTGAATTAGCAGTGAAGCACATTTGTCACAGTAACATAAGAAACATTTTGATACAACTCTTGCGAGGAGATTGAAGAAGGCAGGTGGCACTGTTTAAAAGAGCAGAGTAAGGGGGCTGAAGATGACAGCCGAGGAGGAGCAGCTGACTCAGATTTTTGGCTGAGCTTCTGTCAGTCAGCACCAACAATCAACACGATCTTAGCCGACATGAAGTTTTGAAGCCCAGGAGAGCAGAAGATGTTTTATACCATATGGTAAGGAGCTGTTGTAAGTCGAAGGGGGAATGCCTTGTGCATGGCACCTGCAGCGGCAGAGAGACCAGACAGAAGCCCAGCTTGGAGCTCCATTCCATCTCAGAGCAGGGGCCCTAGCCCCACGGAGGGGTCCCCAAGCCCAACTGGAAAAGCTTGGGGAGGATATATGGAGTGTGGGAGACCCAGGTTACACACAGAAAATGAGCAAAGCGTCCATAATGGTAGCACCAACATAGAGAACTCCAAATAAGAGACCCAAGCTCCTAAAATGATCAGTTGCTGCACCTGGGTCTGTCAAAGGTACCAGCAGGCTGCAGCCAGCTGTGACCATGAAAGACATTTTGCTTTTTGTTGGATGGGGTATGTGTGGAGAACCAGATAGTGACTCAATACAGCACTATGGGTACCGCACAGAGTCTTTTTTTAAAAGGAGTTGAAATGTGGCTGGGCAAAGACCACACACACCGCTGCTCATCCACAAAAGAGAGCAGATTGAAAGTGCAGTTCACTCCCATTGAATCAAGCTGAATAGGAAGTTCAGAGAGTTTTGCAAATGGGTTTGCTCGGCCCTGCCTACCTCAGCTGGCAGGTAGAGGGCCTTGCAGAATGCACAGTTCAGGGCTGCATCTTCAGCAAAGACAGTGAGCTAAAAATTAGATGGGCAGGATTGAGCACCAGAGGTTCCTTGCAGCCAGGCAGACCCCCTCCCCCACCCCAGACTGAAAATATCTAGGAAGGGAAGCGCATGCCCAGCCCCATCCTGTGGAATAGTCCAGTCAGCCTCAGGAAGTGCTGGGTGCATTTCCACAGGGGGAAGAAAGGGAGACTGCAAAGGTGACCTTTCTGAACTTTTCTCAGCTGTGACAAGGCATGCTGGTTCCTTGGGCCCGATTCCACTGAAACCAGCTGTGTAGCGAGTATGGAATAGGTGTAGCAAGGCAAATTAAGCTCCCTTCCAACTCCCTCCCAGCCTCAGCTCTCATACAGAGCCTACAGCAGCACCTGGCAGGAAAGAGCTGACCCTTTTCCGCAGATTGGCCTCTCATATGAAAAGGACAGCTAACTCATCAGAAACCATACATTATTGGAAATAATCTGGGACAGACTAAGACAATGTGGTGCGGTGGTGGAGGAACACACCACCATCTTCCCTGAAGTCTGAACAATGCCTCTCAGAGGAGATCCAGAGGCTCCATCCTCCTGACTGTGCCAGAAGACCTCTCGGAAATAGACAGGTCAGTAGTGAGGCTATGACTAATGGCAGAACTACAGATAGAAGCAGGTGGCGGTGTTACCCATGGTGCTTTCAGACATTGGATGACCCATCCATAGGTCTTGTGCTGATGGAAAGATAGCAAGGCTTAGCAATGAGAACCATCCCAGACGCCACCAACCCTGAAGGAGGCAGCCACGGACCCACTGATCCACTGATCACTTACAGCCTCAAGCAGGATGCCTAGAGCTAGACAGGACAGTGCCTGATGTGGCCAGAGCCAGAGTCAGAGGAGGACCACAGCCAAACAGAGGACCCTGCTGGGGTGACTTCCACCTGATTCTTTCTCATTGTGTGCATGTTTTCCCCTCCAGTAGCTGTTTAACACTTTTTCCTTTTTCTTCAATTTTGTTCCTATATCTCCAATTTAGTTCACTATCTTTTTTATTTCAAATTTCATATTTTACTTTTCCCTGGTCTTACTCATTTTGCCTTCTTCTTTCCCTTTCTTGCTTCAGATTTAGTTTATTTTCCCTTTCTTTAGCTTTTTTCTATTCTTTACTCTTGTTGTTTCTTCTTATTTTATTCTTTTAAATCATTTTTCTTTCCTTTGGTCATCTCATGTTCTTTTTTCTGTCTTATAATATGCTTATTTTCTGTCCACCTTTGTTGATCTTTGCTCATTTGTCATTGATATTTTGTGGCTGTTGTCTTTCCTCAATTTTGTTCCATTTTTTTCCAAATTATTTCCATATTTTTTCTTTTTTATTTTTATTTCAAACCTTATATTTTACTCTTCCCTTCTCCTGCTCCATTTTCCCTTCTTTCTTCCCTTTCTTATTTACATTTTAGAATTTATTTTTGCCCTTTCTTCACTTTGTTTCTATTCACTAATATTATTTCTCCTCCTTCTACCCTCTTAAAAGCATTTTTCTTATATTTAGTAATTCATATTCTTTTTTATCTTTCTTATAATATTATTATTCACTTTCCACCTTTAATAATGTCTGCTCATCTGTCCTTGATATTGCTGTAGTTGGGGAAGCCATTTTTGCTGGTGTGGGTTTTGCTTTCTATGTCGTTTTGTTTTGTTCTGTCAGCACCTGTAAAACATCAGAGGTGATGAAGGAGAATGCACCAGGGAGTCCCACAGAACTCCTACCACAAAAGGCCACCCTTCAAACAGAGGGAGTCAAAGCAGATCAATCTAATACAGAGAAACAAACAAAAAGTGTCACCTAAAGTGGGGGGACAAAGAAACAACCCCCAATTGAAAGGAAAAAAGGGATCCCCAGGAAAAAAGCTAAATGAAATTGAGACAAGCAATTTATCAGACATAGAGTTCAAAGTAATGGCAATAAAGATGCTCAAGGAACTTAGTGGGAACTACAAGGAACTTTATGGACTACATCAGTATGAAAAAGGACATAGAAATTATGAATGAGAACCAGGTGGAAATAAAGAATACAATATCTGAAAGAAGAGTACACTACAAGGGATTAAAATCAGGCTAGATGAAGCAGAGGATTGAATCATCGAGTTGGAAGACAAGGTAGGAAAAAAGCATCCAGTCTGAACAACAAAACAAACAAAACAAAACAAAAATAAAGAAGAGCAGAGATAGTTTAAGGGAGCTTTGGCACAATATGAAACATACCAATATTCACATCATATGGATATCAGAAGGAGAAGAAAATGAGCAAGGAATAGAAAATGTGTTTGAAAAAATGACAGAAAAATTCCCTAACTCTTTGAGGGGAAAAGTTATGCAAGTTTAAGAAGCACAGAGGGTCCCAATGAAGATGAACCCAAAGAGACTGCTCTAATACACATCAAAATAAAACTGGCAACATTTAAAGTCAAAGAGAGTCTAAAAGGCAACAAGGGAGAAATAGCTAGTAACATACAAGGATGCTCCAATAAGGCTACCAGCTGATTTCTCAACAGAAACACTATAAGCCAAAAGGGACAGGAACAAAATAATCCAAGTAATAAAAAGCAAGGGCCTGCAACCAATACTACTCTATTCAGCAAGGCTCTCATTCAAAATGGAGGGAGAAATAAAGAGCTTTCCAGACTCCTCCCCCCAAAAAAAAAATTTGCAAGAGAGGGAGGAGCATAGGTACAAAGTGAAAAAATGGCAGTCGATAAACACCTACCTGTAATAACCTTAAATGTAAATGGATTAAATGCCCCCAAACAAAACACATGGGGTAGCTGGATGGATAAGAAAACTCGACCCAGAGTTCAGGCCAAGATGGAGGTGTAGGTAGAAACCCTTCGCTTCCTCGCACAACCAAAAGGAGGATAATAACCAACTGAAAATCAATAAACAACAAGAAGTTCCAGAAAAATCAAACTGCATGGAACTCCAACAACCAAGGAATTAAAGAAATAGTCAACCAGAACAACCAGACTGGTAAGGTGGTGGATGGAGAGAAACTGTGGCAAGGCAGCAAACCATGTGGGTGGGGCTGGCTGAGAAACCACAGCAAGGCAGCAACCCTGCCAGCCAGGCTGGCACTAAGGAGGCAGTGGGCTGCAAGGGTGGGCTGACTTAAGGGGAAACTGAGACTAAGAGTGGGCTGTGGACTACGGTGGTTGCCACAGCAGAAGAAACTCCCAGTCTCACATGAGAGTTTGTTGAAAAGTGGGCTAGAGACCAGCAGGTGAGCTGCATTGTTCCCTCTCTGACCCCTCCCCCTCAGGCAGCACCACAGTTCAGCAAGGAGGGTTGCCTTGCCCTGGTGAAAACCTAAGGCCCTGCCCCTTTACACCTTAACAGGTGCCCCGAGACAAAGAATCATGGCCCAAATGAAAAAACAGAGCAAAGCTTCGGAAAGTGAGCTAAGCAGTGAGGAGACAGCTACCCATCTAATGGAGAATTTAAAGCCTTGGTAATCAAAATGCTCACAGAATTGATAGAGCTTGGTCAAAAAATGAAAGAACAAAAGAAAGATACCCAAAATAAAATAAAGGAAATTATTCAGGGAACTAACAGTGACAGGTAGGAAACCAGGACTCAAATCAATAATTTGGAATAAAAGGAAGAAATAAACATCCGAGTAGAACAGAATGAAGAGACAAGAATTCAGAAAAATGAGGACTTTTGAACCTCTTCGACAACTTGAAATGTTCCAACATCCCAATTATAAGGGTGCCAGAAGGAGAAGAACAACAGCAAGAAATCGAAAACTTATTTGAACAAATAATGATGGAAAACTTCCCCAATCTGGTGAAGGAAATAGACTTCCAGAAAGTCCTGGAAGCTCGGAGAGTCACAAAGAATTTGGTCCCAAAGAAGTTGGACCCAAAGAAGAAAATATCAAGGCACATCATCATTAAGTTACACAAGATGAAAGATAAGGAGAGAATCTTAAAAACAGCAAGAGGCAAGGAAAGAGTTACCTATAAAGAAGTGCTCATAAGGCTATCAGCTGATTTCTCAAAAGAAAGCTTGCAGGCAAGATAGGGCTGGAAAGAAGTATTCAAAGTCATGAAAGGCAAGGACCTACATCCAATATTACTCTATCCAGCAAAGTTATCATTTAGAATGGAAGGGCATATAAAGTGCTTCCCAGATAAGGTCAAGTTAAAGGAGTTCATCATCATCAAGCCCTTATTATATGAAATGTTAAAGGGGCTTATCTATGAAAAAGAAGATAAAAAATATGGACAGCGAAATGACCACAAACTTACAGCTATTAGTAACTGAACCAAAAAAAACAAATAAACAACAAAAAAAACTAAGCAAAAAAGTAGAACAGGAACAGAATCAGAGAAATGGACATCACAGGAAGAGATTTCAGTGGGGAGGGGGAAGGGAGGAATAGGGAGGAAAAGGTACAGATAAGCATAATTGGTAGGCATAAAATAGATGGGAGGAGGTAAAAATGGAATAGGAAACAAAGAACTCAAAGAACTTATGTGTACAACCCATGGACATGAACTAAGGTGGAGGGAAGCTGGAGGCTTCATGGAAGCTTAGTTCATGAACATGAACTAAGGTGGGGAGTGCAGGATGAAGTAGGGACAAAGGGGTAGAAATTGGGAAAACTGTAATAGCATAATCAATAAAATATACTTAAGAAAAAGAAATAAAAAAGAAAACTCAACCCATACCACAGAACAAAAGATCCACATAGGCTGAAAATGAAAGGATGGAAAAAATATTCAATATAAACGGACATAAAAAAATACCTGGGGTAGCAATTCTTGGTCAAAATAGACTTCAAAACAAAGGCCATAACAAGAGACAAAAGAAGTCACTACATAATATTTAAGGGAGTAGTCTAAAAAGAAGATATAACCCTTGTAAATATTTATGCAACCAATATAGGAGCACCTAAATATATACAGAAAACTCTAGAGGACTTTAAGAAAGAGATTGACAGTAATACAGTCAATATATGGGAATTTAATACCCCCATTATAAACAATGGATAAATCTTTCAAACAAAAAAATCAACAGGAATATCTCAACATTGAATAGCACTCTACATTAAATGGACCTAATTGTTATTTATGGAGTATTTCATCCCAAATAAGTAAAATATATATTATTTTCAAATGCATATGGATTATTTTCAAAGATAGACCACATGGTAGGACACAAAACAAGCCTTAACAAATTCAAGAAAATTAAAATCATATCAAGTATTTTTTCAGATCACAATGGCTTGAAACTAGAAACCAACTTCAAGAGAATCCTCAAAAACAGTCAAATGCATGGAGGCTAAATAACATATTATTAAATAATGAATGGGTTAACAATAAAATCAAGGACGGAATCAAAAAGTACATGGAAGAAAATGAAAATGAACACACAACAACCCATAACCTATGGGACACAGGCAGTCCTGAGAGGAAAATTCATAGCATTACAAGTCTAACTAAAGAAAATAGAAAAATCTCAATTAAATAACCTAACCCTGCATCTAAAAGAACTAGAGAAACTACAATAAATAAAGGCCAGAGCTAATAGAAGGAAAGAAATAACCAAGATTAAAGCAGGATTAAATGACAAAGACTAAAAAAATTTTTAAAAAAGTCAATGAATCTAGCAGCTCTTTCTTTGAAAAGCTAAACAACATTAACAAATTTTTAACCAGACTCATCAAGAAAAAATAAAACAGAGGACCCAAATAAATACAATCAGAAATGAAAGAGGAAAAGTAACAACTGATACCACAGAAATACAAAGGACTATAAAAAATTACTATGAACAGTTATGTGTCAAGAAATTGAACAAACTGTGTGCAATGGATAAATTTTTGGAAACATACAATATTCCAAAACTGAATAAAGAAAAAACAGGACATCTGAATACTAATAACAGCCAGTGAAATTAAAACAGTAATCAAAAAGTTCCTGACACAGGAGAGCCCTGGACCAGATGGTTTCACAGGTGAATTTTACCAAACTAGAAGTTCTTCTTCTTCAAAGAGGAACTAACACCTACCCTTCTCAAACTATGCCAATAAAATTCAAGAAGAGAGTAGACTCTCAAACTCTATTAGGAGACCAGTATTATCCTAATCCCAAACCAGATGAAGCACAACAAAGAAAGAAAATTACAGGCCAATATCATTGATAAACATAGATGCTAAAATTCTCAACAAAATATTAGCAAGCCAGATCCAGAAAAATGCTAAAATATCATATACCATGATCAAGTAGGATTTATTCCAGGGATGCAAGGATAGTAGAATATTCATGAATAAATAAACAAAATGAAGGACAAAAATCGCATGATGATATCATAGATGCAGAAAAGCGTTTGATAAAATCAGCACCCATTTAAAATGAAAACATTCAGGAAAGTGGGAATAAAGAGAGTGTACTTAAACATAATAAAAGCCATGTATGAAAAACCTACTGCCAACCTCATACTCAATGGGCAAAAACTGAAAACATTTCCATTAAGATCAGGAGCAGGCAACGTGTCTGCTTTCACCACTCGTATTCAATACAGTACTGGGATCTTAGCCACAGTGACCAGACAAGAAAAAGAAATAAAAGGCATCCAAATTGGGCAGGAGGAATAAAAACTGCCATATTTGCCAACAACATGACAATGGGCATATTAAACCTTATAAACTCCACCAAAAAATTACTTGACATACTAAGTGAACTCCGTAAAGTAGCAAGATGCAAAGTCAATATTTAGAAATCAATGAGATTTTTGTACACCAACAATAAACCATCAGAAAGAAAAAAAGAAAAGAAAAGCCCATTTACTATAGCAGCAATAAAGAAATGTACCTAGGAATAAATTTAACCAAGGAGGTAAAAGACATGTACTTGGAAAAGTATAGAACACTGAAGAAATTAGGAAGATATAAATAAAGGAAGCATATACTATGTTCATTGATTGGAAGAATTAACATCATTAAAATATCCATACTACCTAAAGTAATTTATGGATTCAGTGCAATTCCTATTAAAATATCATGCATAATTCACAGATCTAGAACAAACATTGCAAAAATTTATACAGAAACAAAAAGAAAAAAAAACCCAGATAGCTGAAGAAATATTGAGAAAGGAGAAAAAGTTGGAGAGGTCACACAACCTGAGATCACAATACAAAGCCACTCTAATCAAAAAAGCATGGTACTGGCATAAGAACATACATGTAGATCAATGGAACAGAGTAGTGAGCCCAGAAATAAACCCATGTCTCTATAGTCAATTAATATATGACATATGGAGTAAAAATAGTCTCTTCAATAACTACTGTTGGGATAACTGGACTGGTACATGCAAAAAAAAAAAAAAAAAAAAAAAAAAAAAAAAAAAAAAAAAAAAAAAAAAAAAAAAAAAAAAAAAAAAAAAAAAAAAAAAAAAAAAAAAAAAAAAAAAAAAAAAAAAAAAAAAAAAAAAAAAAAAAAAAAAAAAAAAAAAAAAAAAAAAAAAAAAAAAAAAAAAAAAAAAAGAAAGAAAGGAAGAAAGAAAGAAAGAAAGAAAGAAAGAAAGAAAGAAACTAGATCAAAAACTCATACCATACAACATAACAAACTAAAAATGAGTAAAAGATTTAAATATAAGTCATGATACCGTAAAAATCCTATCAGAAAACTTAGAAAAAATTCAAATATCTCACATAGCAATATTTTTGCTTATATATCTCCTAAAGCAAGGGAAATAAAAGGAAAATAAACAAGTGGGACTACATCAAGTTAAAAATATTCTGCATAACTAAAAAAAATCATCAAAATGATAATGGAACTGACTGCATGGGAGAAGATGTTTGCCAATGATATATTGGACAAGGGTTTAATCTCCAAAATATATAAAAACTCATAAGACTCAACACCAGGAAGAAAAACAATCCAATTTTAAAAATGGGCAAAGGACCTGAAAAGATAATTCTCCAAGGAGAACATACAGATGGCCCATAGGCATATGAAAGGATGCTCAATATCACTAGCATTCAGAGAGATACAAATTAAAACCACAATGAGATACCACTTCACACCTGCCAAAATGCTTTACTGACAAATTGTCAAACAGCAAGAGCTGACGAGGATGCGGGGAAAAGGGAACCCTAGTTCACTGTCGGTGGGAATAAAGATTGGTACAGCCACTGTAGGAAACTGTGGAATTTCTTGAAAAAATTAAAAATGTAACTGCCTTTTGACCCAGTGGTTCCATGGCTGGGAATTTACCCTAAGAATCCTGATACACCAATTCAAAAGAACTAAGCACTGCTATGGTCCTAGCAGTGCTATTTAGAATATCCAAAAGCTGGAAACAGTCTAGGGCCCATCAGTAGATGGTTGGATTTAAAAACTGTGATGCATTTACGCAATGGAATAGTAGGCATCTGAAAGAAGGAAGGAACTGCTACCATTTGCAACAGCATGGATGGAACTGGAGAGCATCATGCTCAGTGAAATAAGCCAGGCAGTGAAAGACAGATACCATATGATCTCACTTATAAAAGAATCTAATGAATAAAATAAACTAATTAGCAAAATAGAATCAGAGGCACATAATCACAGGGTAGACTGAAAGAAGTAAGAGGGGAGGAAGGGGTGAAGGGCTGTTTGAAAAAATGTGTTGAGATTAGTCAAGGAACACATATGAAAGACCCATGGACATGGACAATGGAACAGTGATTGACTAAGGAATTGGGGTTCAGGCAGGGTGGAGGGAGACACAGGAGAAGTAATTGGAACAACTGTAAAACCTAAAAATCAAAAAAATAAAGAGCAGGGTATTATTTTCACCATTTTGCTTGTGTGGGTTTCTTAAGGAATGAAGCTGGAAAACTTGAAGGGCAAGTTCAGGGTGAAACTTATTTAGTCATATGTGCACATAATAGCCATAGTGGAATTATTTAAAATTTTTAGAGGAAAGTCTTACCAAGGGCAATGACCATTGTAGACTATGAAGTATTTCACTTTCAAACAATCTTTTCATTGTCCTGTTCTCTACATATTACACTTCCTGGAATGGTATTCAGAATAGGATCAAATTCGCTCTAGGAAAGCAAGCTGAATTATAATGTGAGAAAAGTTTTGTTAATTACCAAACATTACACTTGAATTCTTTTGCAGAAAATTAGCTTTGGGAACAAAATGTTTAAGACTATATTCATTTCTATATTTTCAGTCAGGTTGGAAGGTAAAATTTCACTTAGGATCGACATTGAAAAGCCTGTTCTCCACCAGGCTTTGGTTATGTGAGTATTAAACGGCATGCCTGCCCATGAGATGCAGCTTGGCACAGGAATTTAAATAAAACCCGAGTAAGTTAAAACCATATCTGGTGAATTTTACGTGTCCAACCTGTTAGAGTCAACTGATGAATGCGTTGGTTCAAAAAGCTGTGTCAAATAAGGAAGAAGAGTTTTAAGTACTTCTTAATGGACAATGACAACTTTAAGTTCTTTGTCAATAGAGAAAAATCAAGAATGGAGAACATCAAAAATGCAGTAGGTGGAATATAGAGGTAAGAATAAAAACTGCCAAAAACACTGCTATAGACTATTAGCCAAATTTTGCCTCATGAAACTCTGTCACTGAAGAACTAAACTCATACCAGCTGCCTGATCCAGGATAAACTTAGAGAATGTTTTAAACAGGCTAGTGCACTTTGGAAATGTGAAAAACTTTAATGTCACATTCATACAGGATTTCTTTTAGTGATTTAAAGATTTTGTTTTTTAATATATTTTATTGATTATGCTATTACAATTGTCCCATTTTTCTCCTCTTTATTCCCTTCTCCTCTGTACTCCGCTTTCCACCATCATTCCCCCACCTTAGTTCATGTCCATGGGTCATACATATAAGTTCCATGGCTTCTCCATTTCCTATGCTATTCTTAACCTCCTCCTGTCTATTTTATACCTACCATTAATGCTTCTTATTCCCTGTGCATTCTTCCCCTCCTGCTCTCCACTGATCACCCTCCATGTGATGTCTATTTTTATGAATCTGTTCCTGTTCTCATTGTTTGCTTAGTTCATTTCTGTTTTTGTTTTTATTTTCTGAGGTTCAGTTGTTGATAGTTGTGAGTTTGTTGTCATTTTACTGTTCATAGTTTTGATTATCTTCTTTTTCATAGCTAAGTCCCTTTAACATTTCATATAATAAGGGCTTGATGATGATGAACTCCTTTAACTTGACCTTATCTGGGAAGCACTTTATCTGCCCTTCCATTCTAAATGACAGCTTTGCTGGATAGAGAAATCTTGGATGTAGGTCCTTGCCTTTCATGACTTGGAATATTTCTTTCCAGCCCCATCTTGCCTGCAAGGTTTCTTTTGAGAAATCAGCTGATAGTCTTATGGGCACTCCTTAGTAGGTAACTGTCTCATTTCTCTTGCTGCTTTTAAGATTCTCTCCTTATCTTTAATCTTGTGTAACTTAATGATGGTGTGCCTTGGTGTGTTCCTCTTTGGTTCTTCTTGGTGTGTTCTTCTTTGGGACAAAATTCCTTGAGACTCTTTGAGCTTCTTGGACTTTCTGGAAGTCTATTTCCTTCACCAGATTGGGGAAGTTTTCCTTCATTATTTGTTCAAATAAGTTTTCAACTTCTTGCTCTTCCTCTTCTCCTTCTGGCACCCCTATGACTCAGATGTTGGAATGTTTAAAGTTGTCCTGGAGCCTCTCCTCATTTTTTTAATTCTTGTTTCTTCATTCTGTTCTGGTTGAATGTTTATTTCTTCCTTCTGCTACAAACTCTTGATTTGAGTCCTGGTTTTCTTCCCATCACTCTTGGTTCCCTTCGCATTTTCCTTTATTTCACTTTTCACAACTTTCATTTTTTCCTCTATTTAGCAACCATACTCAACCATTTCTGTGAGTATCCTGATTACCAGTGTTTTGAATTCTGCATCTGAGAGGTTGGCTCTCTCTTCATCACTTAGTTGTATTTTTTTCTGGAGCTTTGATCTGTTCTTTCATTTAGGCCATATTTTTTTCTCGGTGTGTTATGTAGTGAAGTGTGGAGCCTTAAGTGTTCACTGGGTGGATCAACCCATGTCACTCTGTTGTGGTGCTGTATGTGGGGGAGGGGTCCTAGAGGGAACAGTGTCACTTGCTGAGCTCTCAGCCAGCTTTCAGTTACTTCCTCTGCTACCCACAAGCAAATTGGGCCCTTCTGGTTCTGATTCTAGGTGGGTGGTTTTGTGTATGTTCTAGTACTGTGAATCTCTCCAATGAACTCTCCTGTGAGACTGGGATTTTCTCCTGCTGCTCAACCCTCATAGGTTTTTTCTGTTAGAGGTTTTGAGGCTTTATTTCCCAGCACTGGAACCCTGGGTTGCATGGTCTATCTCACTCCTCAGTTGTTCCTCCTGGTTTATCTGCATGCAAATGTGGGACTGCCTGCTCCAACAGCCACCAGCTTGCTTGTCCCAGTCCTCCTGCCACTGTATCACCTCAAGTCCTCTCCATCTCTGCTGCCCATCTCCACCCCTCCTACTGGCCTGGATGAATGTTGTTCTTTAACTGCTTGGTTGTCATACTTCCACACAGTTCTATTTTTGGCCATTCTTGTTATTTTTTGTTTTTATATTTGTTGTTGTTCTTCTTTTGGTTGAACTAGTAGGCAAAGTATATTTATCTATGCCTCCATCTTAGATTCAAAGATTTCTGATGTAATTTCTGGTACTGGAGGGAAAAGTACTCCTTGCTAATTAATTATTGTGATTTTGAACTAAATTCTGGACACCACTTAAATGTGCAAATTGTTGTGAGGGAAAAAAGAGGCAAAGAGAACATGGGTAAATGGAAGAATCAGAAGGGATGAGGGGAGGGATGGAGTGAGTAAAGAGAGGGAGGGAGGAAGAAGAAAAGAGGATGATGATGACAGTGGTGATGATGATGATGGTGATGATGGGGGTGATGAAACTTCAAATAAGCCTAAAAAGTCAGGGACATCTGACAATCTCAGAGCTTTTCCAGGAGCCCATGTTGTATCCTCCTTGTCTGACAAAAAGGATTTCAACGCACTTGTATAATGGAGACGTAGCCCAGTGTCAAGGGCCACTTTTAATTTTGCCTGATTTCAGCAGGCGGGGGAAGAAGGCCGTGTTTGCTTAGCCCCAGAGCAATTTCCATGGCAACCCACAAACAGGAAGTGCACCGCTCATGGTGCATAAGTCATAGCTGCAGCGATAGCCGGTGAAAATAAGCTCCTAGGGTGGGCAGGATCTGTGACCAGCAGAGTGACAGACAGGAAGTTAGTCCAGTCACGGGGGAATGAGTCCTTATCAGCCCTGTCCACTGGCATGCAAGGTGTGCTGTAGGTTTCGACTACTGCATATTGGTTCCCCCTTTTGACTTTTGCCAAAATGAAAAGTTATTTTTTTCTTTTTATCTTCAACATCATTCTATTTCAGGCACTTCAACTGTGTCCAGAGTGACTACAGTTGCCTCTAATCACACAAGTTTGTAGAGTCACAGCCAAGTGTAACAGATAAAAGAAGTGAAAATCATAAAGCAACCTCTTGCCCTGGTGAAGTGGGGTGTAAATCAAGGGATTCCCGAGAAAACCCCCACAGCTCATGATTTGGGGGGTGGGGAAGCAGACAACACAGCTTAAGACACTTTTCATAACAAAGACCAGTTTAATAGCTGGGCTACTGCTTCGGGGTAAGTTGGGCGTGACGTACAGGATGTCTCCTGACTGGTGATGTTGCCAGGGAGGCAGCTCCCCCTGGATCACTGAGCCATTCTTGCCCTGATTAGGGATGGCAGCCAAATAAATGTAAACTATACAGTAAAGTGGCAAATGTAGCTCATTGTAGGAAGAGCCAGAGATGAGGTCATGCAGGGTGCTCTGGGTCAGGATTTAGACTAAGGGCAGGCAGCCATGAGGGGATTCGGACATGTGGCTTGGGAGGGAGTAGAAGAGCCATAAGGAAGGAATTATGTAGCCATGTGAGAGGGAGAAGTAAGCGAGCAACTGTGTAGTTTGTAGTGAGGATCCAGCCATGGGGCCTGGCATGTTAAGGAAGGAGACTTGTCGGGCTTCCCTCCTGCCTGCTCTACATGACTCTGAAGACCCCTCCTTGCAAAACACTGACCTGCTTGCCTTGCAAACCCAGACTCTATCTGAACTCTCAGGACTTAGGCCTTTCCTGAACTTCACCATGACTCAGTGTACCACGGTGCATGCTTTCCTGGACTATTACATGGAGGCTGATGACAACACACCCCGGATCCTGAAGGAGATAGCGTCTGTGAGACCGTTTGTGCAATTGGCCTAAATTCAAATGAGGAGAGGGGGAAATTTTGGTGTTTTTGGCTTCTACCCTGGTGGGGAGCAAGGAAAGTGCTGGGTCTCAAGGGAGGACAGAGCTCCGAGCTGAAGTGCTCTGAGTCCTACCAAGGTTGAATATTGTAAATAAAGACTATTCCTTCCAGCATTAATTGTTGGGTAGTTCCCCAAAGTGCCACGTGATGGGCTCCTGTACAGTTACCGTTTTGGAGAACCCAGATGGGACTAAAGGAACCTGTAATCAGCTTCAAGCCACTGGGTCATTGGCCAAGGCACCATGTGGATGTGCCCCTATTTGCTTGGTAACACTGGCTGGTATAGCTTGGTTGGTTAGAGTGTCGTTCCTTAAACCAAAAGATCGCAGGTTTGATTCCCAGTCAGGGCACATGCCCAGGTTGTGGGTTCAGACCCTGTTCAGGGCACGTACGAGAGGCAGCTGCATATTTACGTTTCTCTCTCACATCAACGTTTCTCTCCCTCTCTTTCTCCCTCCCTTCCTCTCGCTCTAAAATCAGTGAGTATGGCCTCGGTTGAGGATTGAAAAAATATCAATCTTGGAGCTAAAGGGAATAGTTAGATGCAAATTTCAGTTGTCAGACTTTTGCTTTAGTAATAAAACCAGACTTTGGTATAAGGCAGTGATTGTCCCAGCAAGACAACTGTATTTTCAAGCTTTCTTTGTTGACCTCATTACCCATGTGTTACAATTTTGGGCAAAAAAAAAAAAAATAATAATAATAATTAAGCTAAAATCTGATACCTATTTTAATGAAAATTTTGCTTTTCTGATATTGGCTTCATCCTTCTGCTTTTCCATGCTTTTCTTTTTGCTAACAGCATGGTGGCTGTGAGGCTAATGTTGTACAAGCCATTTTACAGACCCAACAGATTCGGTTTACAAACACATGAGAACAAAAGCCACACGTTAGAGATGGTAAAGAGACATATTGAAGTAACCTAGAACATCAGTGGCATCATGGAGATCCTATATTAGCAATGAATTGTTTAACTCTGGAGCCTTCATTGGGTGAGAAAAGTAATCCACCACTATTTGGATAAACCACTATTCGTGGATTTTGTTAAAGCTGTGTCCTTATTGGAAACATGAAATGGTTGGGAGAGTAGGAATGGTGTTTGGGAAAAGTGACTGGAGTGTGTTCTGAGAGCCAAAGGCAGACCGTAGCACACATTAGTTGTTTTCTTTCTCCGTGTCCTCTTTTCCCCTTTGAAAAATACTCCCTTCCTCTTGAGACATTGCTGTCCCCCCCATGCCACCCCACTTCAAAATAATAATTTGCTTGCGTGTTCTTGCTGATTAGTGGAGTCATGAGCCATGGAAGACTATGGTCACATTGTGATGCTTGGAGCCTGAAGGGAATGACGTCAAGTGGTCATACTCCTTCCCGGGAATTTTCCAATTGGAGTTGAGAGAAGGAAGAGCCATTTCCTCCCTTGTCAGAAGTTTGAGGATATGAACTTCAAACTCCTATAATTCTATAAGGAAGGGATATGTAATCCCTTAACCCAGTGAGAGAACCAAAGATGAGAGACATTGAGAATTCTACCGCAAATGTGTCCACAAACCCAATTCTCACTGCTCTGATTGTGGCTACATGAGCCAATGAGTCCTCTACTTGCTTAAGTTCGACCAAGTTCGATGTACTTCATTGCCGTCCCAAGAGTTTGATTCTATAAATAGAGTCATCAGGTTTTATTTCTAACTATTTTAAAACATAGACTAATTTCAAATTTGTGGTATTTATGCCTAACGATCTAAGTCTTGGAGTGGTTACATGGCCTCCCATTAAATGATTTGTTACCCATGACAGAAATGGATGAAGTATAATCATGACTTCATTTAAAAATGCCCCATGATTGAAATCATAGTCAATTACTTAACAGATTTAAATTCATTGGAGAACTCAGACTCAGTTGTGACTAATAGTACTTTCTATGAAATTATAATTCATAGTAAGTAACCGTAATGACTAGGAAAGTTAATATTTTCCCTCTACCATTTGGGTTTCTATCTAAAAGTTCAGGGTTTTTGAATAGCCAGTCTAGTTATATTAAACAAACATAGTTAATTAATTTCCCCCAAATTGTTTGTACTTAAGAACATTTTTATCTTGATTAAAGTTAGGAATATAGTCCTTAAAAGACACTTCACTTTCCCATTGATGTTATATATCAGTGTTTCTTAAATGTCAGCAACAACAAAAAACAAGAAAACAAAAACCTTGGGACTAAAACTTTTCTGGATACACAGTACTGGATAGAATAGTACATAATATTACATAATAGTACATAATAGAATATACATAATATTATAACTAGCTACACATTAACATGTACAATTTTTGTTCCATGACACAATTAATGTCAACAAAGTTACAAAATTTATAGCAATCAAATAATTATGTTTAATGCAATAAATCACAAAAAAAAAAACCATAAGTAACTATCAAAAGTAACTACCATATTTTTCAGACCATAAGACGCACATAGGTTTTAAATGAGGAAAATAGGTGAAGGAAACCATTTTGCATGGCGTGGAAATGTAGCTCAGCACCCACGTGGAAAACCAGTGGGGAGCGAGTGGGCAAGTAGGACCACGCCCACAGAGAGGTTTTCTCTGTAATCAGGCCTGCATTGGACCTAGGCTGCTCTGTGACTTGTTTTTGCTAAAACTCCCTCACCCTGAATGGAGGCAGCAAGTGCTTACTGCAACTTCCTAAAGTCTGTGCTAAACCTCCCCGGTTTGGAGTGTGACAGGTTCAACCACTTTTCCCCTTGGTCTGCAACATCCTTCTCTTTGAAGTGATTAGCAACATTCATTCCTTTGTTATCTGTAAAAGGTAATCCCCTGCAGCGAACCTGTGCATAGTAAATGAGGACTACCCGCTGTGTAAAGTACCCAAAAAAGCAATAAAAGCCTGTCCAGGAAGGGACCGGGGGCCCTCTCCCCCGCTCACCCTCTGTCTCTCCTAGAGAGCGGCCATGCCGTCCCTTTTTCTCCACGGGACTTCTGTGGTCCCTGTGTATTTGTCTCTCGGCCACAACACACGGATCCTGCTGGCCAGGATCTGCCTCAAATAGGAAAAACATTTTTGAAGTAAAAAAGGTGGTAAAATATTTAGTAACATAAATAACACGATATTTCACCAAAGTAACTCTAAACAGAACTCAACAGCAGCATTTAACAACCATCATTCCTTCCAAATTTGGGGGCGGGGGGTTAGTGCATCTTACTGTCTGACAATGCGGTGACTGCTACAGACTCTTTCGTCCTGAGCGTACTGCACCTGTGTTCCGATCGACTCCGTTCTCTCACTGTTGACCTCTATTTGAACCGTAAAATCTTTATTTATGCGGTACGGGAAGTCATTATGTTTTTATTTGGCTTGGCACAAAAACTTATTTGTACTTTTGTCATTACCCTAATAATACATAGTGCAGTGCATGGTGATAATCTTATGAGGTGAAAAACTGGTTAAGAAATTAGTTTATTCCATAAACACATGCACTGATTAAAATTATACCGGAAAAATATTGTTTTTCTTTGTACTTGTAAAGAAGGCTCACAAAAATGCAAATACAGCTTTGGGGCCATTACTGCCATCTTGGTTTTAGAACAAACGGAAATAATTAAATGGAAAGCATTTTGGGGGGAGGCAGTTGCTCTGTACCCACACTCAGAAATATGAATAGATGAGCAATGAAATCATATGGGTCACAAAATGATAGTGAATATGTAGAATATTGTTTTTAGATCATTAGAAATATGAGAATGAATAAACACCATTTCAGGCCATAATGAAGTAATTGAGACTGGTAATAGCTGCTACTGTAAAAAGTAGAAAATTGAAAAAAATGCAGAATAAAACTGTTTTCAGACACTGCAAGAAAATAGCATAGGAACTAGATTTCAGATAAAAAGGGAAAAAGTTAGCCCTACAATCGCCCTGAATTTCTGGCTGGAGGAACTTTTCACATTGCAGCACATCAAAGGAGATCACAAAAAGATTATGGCAGTTATACCGATCCTGGGGGTTGGGGGGCGGGACATATCTGGAGGACTTACACAACCTGAGTTCAACTGTCAAAGCTGCTGCAGTCAACTGTGCGATATTGGTGCCAGCCTATGCCAATCAATCGTTGGAAACAAACACAGCGTTTAGAAGTAGACTCTAAATTCAATTAACTTTTACCAAGCATGACTCCATTTTTGAAGGATCCTTTCATTGGATATAGAATTTTGATTGACATTTATTTTATTTTAGCACTTTAAAGAGGTTGCTCCACTATTTTCTAGCCTTTTTAATTTCTGATGGGAAGATTGCTGGTGTTTAGTTTCTTGTTCCTTTGTATGTAATTAATGTCATTTTTCTTTGAATGCTTTCAAGATTTTCAGCAGGCTAACTATGATGTTCCTAGGTACGGTTTTCACTGATTTTATCATATCTGGGTTTACCAAATTTAATGAATATGCAATTGTATGTCTTCCATTAAAGTTTGGAAGTTTTCAGACATTATTTTTTCCAATGTATTTTTCTGCCCACTTCTTTCTCCTTGTTTTTTTTTTTTTTTTTTTTTTTTTTTTCTTTTTTTAATTTTTTTTTTTTTTTTTTTTTTTTTTTTTTTTTTTTTTTTTTTTTTTTTTTTTTTTTTTTTTTTTTTTTTTTTTTTTTTTTTTTTTTTTTTTTTTTTTTTTTTTTTTTTTTTTTTATTTCTTTTGTAAATTGTTTTTTTTTTTTTGAAATTTTCCCACAGATCTCTGAGGATCTGTTTACTTATTTCGTTCAATTTCTTCCCTTCTCTGTTCTGATTGTATAATCTTGATTGATCTGTCTTCATTAACCTTTCTCTCTGTCAGTCCTATTTGCTATTAGACCATCCAATGAATTTACTATTAGGTAGTGTGTATCCAAGTCTAAAATTTGCATTTGCTTGCTTTTTAGTACTTAACATGTCTGTTGAGACTTTCTGTTTTTTTCATTCATAATGAACACATTTGCTTTTACCTCATGAAGCAGAGTTAAAATAGCTGTTTTGATGTATTTGTCATATAATTTTTAGCATCTTCATTACCTTTGGGTTGGCATCTTTTTTATTGTCTTTTTTCTTGAGGTTGGATCTCATTTTCCTGGTACACTGTATGCTAAGTAATTTTCTTTTCTATCTTGAATGTTATAAATATGATGTAGTATGAATCCTAGATTATAAGCTCCGAGTGTTGATATGTTGTTTTTATCTGGCAATTAACCTGGCTATGCACAAATCAGCAGCAAGTCAAATACCAGTTCAGCTCCTCAAGATTTAGTTTATTACCTGCTTGTAGTTTGCCTAGGACAGAAGTGGTTCAGGGAACAGCATGGACTTAAGAATTTATGCATAAAATTAGTTACCTCTGATTATCTTTTCTGGAGTTTTCCTCTCAATCTTCAGAAACTGTTGTTGCCACCAGAGTCCTTCTTCTGATTCCAGAAAAATGGTGAGAATTTGAGCCTCTTGACAGTATAGTCAAGGTCAAAGAAAAAACTCACTGGGTTGTATGTTTGCTCCAAGTTTTGACTCCTCTCCACAAATGACCTGCTTTCATTCATTCTCCAGGTGTGACGGAAATCCTTCAGGTATTTTTTTATTGCTGTTGTTCATTTCCTGTTAACTCTTTATTGCCCAGTAGACCATACATTAGTTCCATTGTTTTGGTGCTCTTAAGGCTCCACCTCATTTGCAGTTTTGCTTGGGTCTTTCTCCTTTTCTTGCAAATGTAGTTGAATGTTTTTTGACTGGATCTGTGACTCTTCAGCCAAACATAACCTGCTTCCTCCCAACCTTTCTCTTGCTATCACAGGCTGTGGTCCAGAGGACAAAATTCTTCCTTCAACACCATAAATATACCTGACTAATCACTTCTGACATCTTCCCTCCTTTCTTCAAAATTGCAAACTGGAGGAAAAGATACAAATACATAGTGAAATTAAATTAAGATTTAAAAACTGGAAGTGAAAATGACAAATTTCTTACTCAGGAGTTTAAATTTTTATCTATTAATTTCCATTTCCTTATTTCTCTTTGTTTTGCTTTACAGTTTATTTTCTGGGTTGGAAGAACGAGCAGATGGGCAATTTCATGGAGATTGCCAGGTTCTTGCCTCATTTTGCTCTGTGGCTCTTAGAGTTTCATTCACTGAAAGTTCTCCATCAGAAAGGAAGTGGATGACATTCTTTCAGGGGTATTATGGAAGAGACTCATATAAAGTTGGATTTAATGTCTCTAAGATCACTTTCAGCTCCAAGGCATAATAATATACTTTGCAATGTATCACATCACATTAGAAAAGAGCTATTATTTTTTACTTAACTATGTATTTTAGAACTAATACATCATTGAAATACATGGAAACTGTTCAAAGAATGATATACCTTTTTGTACTATTCTGAAAATCACAAAATTAAAGAAACCTGGGTTAATAGTAAGGAGTCGATTTATTGCTTTACTACACAAGAAGTCTGCCATTAACCTAACAGAGGCTCCACACAGAAAAATCATTCTGTAGGAGAAGAAGCCAAGAAGAAAATTAGCCCTGCGCTGAAAGAGAAGCCATTATGGTTGATTTGATGATATTAATGGCATTTTCCTCCCTCTGCAGTATTGTGAAACCTAAACATTTTAATGGTGCTGGTATCCTTGACTAGAAGGGAAAGATTACACTGCTCTAAGGCCTTTGTAAATTTTAGAGCATATGTTACATAGTAATTTGATTCTCAGACTTTACTGAGTTTAGGGAGCTTCATTCCTTTGATCAGAAGCTGTGAAGCGAGAGCTACTCAGGGCTCCAGATCCTGTCTGCCAACCATTGGCTTTCATAATAGTCCCTGCTGCCAAGTGGACAGAAACTGATTATTTTCTGGTTCCCAATTTCTGAGCCCTGCACTGTAGGTTAGACCAGCCCATAAAGTTGACTTTGTGTATACAGTGCTCTGAAATGGTATAATCAACACATTTTTCTTCCTGCACATGGCAGCATAAGAGAGCATGCTCTATTAATTGATCTGCTGAAACCTTGGTCCACAGGGAAATAAATCTTTCAACCCTAGGGTTATAAGAACTGTAGTTTTTCTAGGGCAGTACAGATCTTTTAATTTGCTTTTCTGTGTAAAGCCACACTTCAGTTTTCAGTTCTCTCATATATTCAGGGACATTAGAAACCATTCTCATCTACCTACTCTTTTAATAATTATTATACTTTCTAATTTTAGATTATCCTATTTTGCATGGCCCGAATATATATCTACAACAATGATCTCACTTAGAACAGTAAAAGTAAAATAAGTTAAGGATTTATAGTTGTTCAGTCAAACCAAGACACCAATTACTGAATCATTTCTATTACTGAGAAACAACTGAAAATCAAATTATCAATACAATTAAAAAGATGCAGGTGGTAGATTGAATCATTGTGTCTTCATTTTTCACCACTCTTTGTATTCAAAACCTTTGTCATGTAGTTTTGCAAGGTCTCCCACAAAAGGTTACATCAGTTACCTCAGTTTCTCCCTTTTCAGTTTGGCCCATGGATATGAGTGAATGTAACACGGCTAAAAGCAAAAATAGCGATGTCATGAATGGGTTTGCTCTCCTAAACTTCCGCCATGAGGAGGACTCCGTGGCTGGTTCTTTGGTCCTCAGAGGCAGATATGCTTGGAGAAGAGCTGCCTGGCTACTCCGAGGCAGAGTTCAGCCTAGGTCAGCGGGTCCTCAACTGGAACACAGACTCATGAGGAAGCTCTGATATCACTGCAGTGTTTCAGCCAATTTTCATTCAGAGGCAGAGTGAAGATGTGCGAGAAAAATATTTTGTTTCCTATGAGTTTGTGATATTTTATTATAGAGACCTTATTAACGCTGTGTGCTTTTGATTAAAATAATCATCACAAGTCCACGTTTACTGAAGCCCATGCCTTTAGCTCATAGTGGAATCTCCCTAATGCTCTTTTCAGAAACTCAATTACCTTAATGACCTATAATGCTAAAAGTGTGGTCACAGGGTAAAACTATAAAAATTTTGAGTTATGAAAAGATATGTACTCAAGCTTTTAGAAAATTAAGGGGCCAAGAATAACTCATTTTCATGGAATTACATAATTAATTACCCACTGAAAAGTAATTAAAGCATTCAGTGAAAGCTGATTTATTTTACTGACCTAGGGAAACTTGGTTTACATTATAAGTAGTAGTGATATGTGTCTATATGGTATACTTTATTCTCAGTTCAACACTGGCATTTCACATCAGTCCTTACCAGATTCTGTGTGGCATTGGAAGAAAAATATGCTTATTTTAGCTCATTGGAGTCTCAAAAGCATGTGTTTAGATAGAATATAAATATTGGAAATGATGTTAGTGTTGACTATTAAATGAAAGTACTTCAAATGTAAGTGGAAATTCTCGTACCTATAGTCACCAAAAAGTATTTGTGGCTTATTAATTTAATACTGTAAAGATAAACTTTTATTCCCACCTATCCTACTTCAAACGTCTTACTATTTGGTCAAGGATATTCTCATCTGTGTATTCCTGTTTGGAGGAATCTGAGTTGGAAGCTCAATGCTTTAAATACTTACCACCAGGGAGAGGCCATGGTGGACACAGTTGCTGTCCTCGGTCTCCACTGAGCAACTGAGCAAGGATGGCCAAGATTAATGAGGGCTTCTCCTTGGGAAGGCAAATTTGCAGCATGGCAAGAAATGTTTTGCAGGACTTCCGGCCAAGATGAAGGTGTAGGTAGACACACTGTGCCTCCTTGCAAACCAAAATAAGGACAACAACAATTTAGAAACAAACAAACAAAAAAAAACAACAACCAGTACTGACAGAAAAATTGAACTATATGGAAGTCCGACAACCAAGGAGTTAAAGTAGACACATTCATCCAGACTGGTGGGAGGGGCGGAGTTGAGCAGCTGGGCAGAGAGAACTCCTGACAAAAAACGCAGTGGCTGGCAGACCCCAGGCATGGGGTGGCAGCGAGCAAAAACAGCGAGGTGGCAGATTGTGGAGGGGGGTGCAGCACAAGGCAGCTGGCAGACCAGGTGGTCCCACGTTTACTTGTAGATAAACCAGGTGAAACTGGGGAGTGAGACAGAACGTGAAACCCAGGGCCCCAGCAAAGGGAAACAAAGCTTCAAAACACCAATTGAAAACACCTGTGGGGATTGAGGTGCTGGGGGAGACTCCAGCCTCACAGGAGAGTTTGTTGGAGAGACACAAAAGGTCCTAGAATGTACACAAACCCACCCACACAGAAATCAGTACCAGAAGTGCCCAGTTTGCTTGGGGATGCAATGGAAGGGATTGAAATCCAGCAGAGAGCGGAGCAAGCACCAATTGTTCCCTCTTGGACCCCTCCCCCACATACAGCATCACAACGCAGCGACATGGGTTGCCCTGCCATCGTGAATACCTAAGGCTCTGCCCCTCACTATGTAACAGGTGCGTCAAGATAAAAAAAAAAAGGGCCCAAACAAAAGACCAGATCAAAGCTCCGGAACAAATACAACTAAGCAATTGAAGAGATAGCCAACCTATCAGATGCACAGTTCAAAACACTGGTGATCAGGATGCTCACAGAATTGGTTGAATTTGGTTGCAAATTAGATGAAAAAATGAAGGCTACATTAAGTGAAATAAAGGAAAATGTTCAGGGAACCAATAGTGATGGGAAGGAAACTGGGCCTCAAATCAATGGAGTGGACCAGAAGGAAGAAAGAAACAACCAAACAGAAAAGAATGAAGAAACAAGAATTCAAAAAAATGAGGAAAGGCTTAGGAATCTTCAGGACATCTTTAAGTGCTCCAACATCTGAATTATAGGGGTATCAGAAGGGAAAGAGGAAGAGCAACAAGTGGAAAACTTATTGGAACAAATAATAAAGGAGAACTTCCCCAATCTGGCAAAGGAAATAGACTTCCAGGAAGTCCAGGAAGCTCAGAGAGTCCCAAAGAAGTTGGGCCGAAGGAGGAACACACCAAGGCACATCATAATTACATTAGCCAAGATTAAAATGAAGGAGAGAATCCTAGAAACAGCAAGAGATAAGGAGACAGTTACTTACAAAGGAGTTCCCATCAGACTGTCAGCTGATTTCTCAAAAGAGAGCTTACAGACAAGAAGGGGCTGGAAAGAAGTATTCCAAGTCATGAAAGGCAAGGACCTGCATCCAAGATTGCTCTATCCAGCAAAGCTTTCATTTAGAATGGAAGGGCAGATAAAGTGCTTCTCAGATAAGGTCAATTTAAAGGAGTTCATCATCACCAAGCCCCTATTATACGAAATGTTAAAGGGACTTATCTAAGAAAAAGAAGATAAAAAACATGTACAGTAAAATGCCAGTAAACTCACAATTATTAACAACCACATCTAAAACAAAAACAAACTAAGCAAACAAGTAGAACAGGAACGGAACCACAGAAACAAAGATCATATGGAGGATTAGCAGTAGGGGAGAGGAAAGAGGAGAGAGGGGGACAAGGTACATAGAATAAGTAGCACAGACAATGGGTAAAAAATAGACAGGGGGAAGGCAAGAATAGTGTGGGAAATGTAGAAGCTAAAGAACTTATGACACATGGGCATGAACTAAAGGGGGGAATGTGGGTGGGAGGGAGTGTGTAGGGTGAAGGGGAATGATGGGGGAGAAATGGGACAACTGTAATAGCATAATCAATAAAATATATTTTTTTAAAAGAAATGTTTTACAAAGTTCTGTTTGTTAACCAGAAAAGAACACTCCCCCAATCTGACCAAGTTTTGCCTATTTGTGGCTTACGTAAATTTCCATAATTCTCTCTCCAAACTCATTCTATAGAATCATTGCCAAGCTCACCCATAATCACTCTCTCCATTTATGACATTTCCTGTACTTCCTGGTTGTTAGTACCATCTCCAGGCAATTCCCCTGGGACTGGGAATCCTTTCATAGCTAATGTGATTATTTTCTTCACATACTAACATGCTTTTCTCTCGCTACTATTGAGGAACTTCTAGGTCTATGTGTATATGAGTAAAGAATAGCTTATATAAATGCTTAAGAAGAAACACTCAGGTAGATAGAACAAAAAACGAGATTTCTGTCAATGAAGTGAGTTGATTCAAACAATGATACTAATGTTTAAGATATGACTGTGACTCTGGTGGATGGCTGGTATTGGTGGAAACCATAATTAAATCCCTTCAGGGAATGTACTATAAAAAGAAATATGTCCTATATATTAACCTGACAATGGTATGTGCATTTTAGCATTTGGTTGTGTTCTAAAGTTAAAAATATGTCAGTTCTATTCCTGGCTAGATATATGCTCAAAATTAGGAATGTCAGTACCCTAAAATTCAGCCTTGCTATCAAGTGTATTAATTACTTTATTTAATATATGTTTATTTAAACTCTCCCAGGGGCTAGATCTGGTCTTAGTCACTAAGAGGGTAGTAGGGAGCATGTGTCTTTGTGCTCACAGAGTTCACATTTTAGTGGACGACATAAACAATAAACAATAATTGTGTTAAGGCTCTGTTACATTTGTAGAAAGTGCTGTGTACAAAAAGAAGTGCAGAGCTCAATGAAGTATGTAACACAATCTGACCCTAGTGACAGAGAGCAAAGGAAAAGTAACATTTAACCAAAATGAAATTTCAAAGATGGAGTTAAACAAGTTAGTGAAAAGTTCTGGGTGCATAATTTTCAAGACGAGAAAAGGGCACCTGGAGCTAGTGGGAAAATGGTGTGCCTCAGTTTCCCGTGGCTGCTGCAACGAGTACCACACGCTGGGTGGCTTCAAACAGAAATGAATTCTCTCACGGTTCTGCAGATACAGGTAGAAACGTAAGTTTACTTGAGACTTGCTTGGAAAAACAAGACAAGTTGGGCATGCATGCTAAATGTAAAGCACACCCCTAAAGTAACAGAAGTATTAGGTTGAAGTAAAAGTGTTAAGGACATTTTTATCTAACAGTCGGAGAAAAAAACAAAGAATAAGCATAGGAAACATAAAACATTAATAAAATGGTGGAAGTAAGCCCAAATATATTATAAGCTACATTAATATTATTCTTGCCTACTAGAAGACTGGAAATCTAAAATATGATAATTTTTACAGTTTTCATTCTGACTAGCATTACAAAATGAAGACGTTATCAGAGTTGAAGATGGATTGACGTGTAAAGGGAAATACAAGTTCAAAAAAACATTTCACTATTGGTGGTGGGAATAGAAGTAGAGCAACATAGATGTTTTAGTGAGATACTTAGGAAGTAAGTTTAGTAGTTTATTATATAATCCAAGGGTCTGAAACCCATGTACTCCTAAATCTTACAACCTCGACGTCACCTTTACCACTGAACTTCTAAAATAACTGACTGTAGCTACCAGTCCCCCAAAATGAGACATCTAATCTAGTCCCCCCCGTTTTCCTTGCAACAGCTCCCAAGGTTTGTATGTAAGCAATGTGTCTGTCCCTCAGTGATCTGATCCTCACGTCTTGTCTCCTGAGTCCTCAGTCTGTACCATACATTCCATGCCCTGAAACCTTCTCCCCCACCTTGCCTCAAATGTGTCATAAAAGTCATTCTTCTATTTCTATTAACCAGTAATATCACAAACCATTTAATATGTCAGACTTTTATTCATAATGGGGAGTCACAGGAGTGTGATAGAATGGTATCAGATTTAAAACATTAGCCATCCTTTACCTTAAGCCTTCCTTGGTAACACAAGTTCAGCCCTGGTTGTCATTATCCTTTAGGCTACGTCTCTGAACCAGGTGATACGGCTTTACCTCTTTTGTTCTGATATCCAAACCTTCTTCCACTCTTTTTGTAGGGCAGTTCACTGCACACTGCTTTCCTGAAGAGAGAGAGAATAAAGAAAACTGTATTTTTCTCATTGTTTTTATGTAAGCAGTTTCATTCTTTCTTTGTGCTGCCCCTTCTTTCTAGATCCTAAATTAGAGCAAACTTTTATCATCCAGTTAGGCCACAAAGACATTTTGTAAAATAAATAACAGTGGTCTTCTCAAAAGGAAATCTGAAGTTTAGGGATGATTCCCAAGGTTCTGCTTGGTACCACTTATTGCTTTGGAAGCACCGAAGGACCAGCGTTTGGAGAGGTGGAGGGAGAATTGGAATTGTGAGATCTCTCCTGAGCATGTCGTGTGTTGAGTTTAAGGTGCCTGAGCAAAATCCATTTGAACTGAAAGTTGAGGAAGAAGCTAGGCAGGCACACAGTATTGTAGCTGAGAGAACTGTACACTTTAAGAATCCTTTCCATACAGGTAGTAAGCTTTATGATAGACACAGAAAATACGCAGTGTGAGAGGGCAGCATCCAGTAAGCCATAAACTTCAACACTCAGAGTTTGAATAAATGAAGAGCTCGAGGGATGGAGAAGTTGCCAGAGACAGAACAAAATCTAGGCATTTCTGGTGATGATGTAACCGAGTGGGCCACTTGGACTACATCATCCAAGATGTATCTTTCACGAAATTTCTGATCAACAGTGTGTGTCAGATATTACCATGTTATCCAACAAAGGAAGATAAAGATGATCCATGAGGATCATCTTTAAAAAATTAAATCAAATTTTACTTGCTGTGCTAGCAGCCTGACTTTCTGATATAATTAGCAAGTTTTAATCACAGTTTCAGTGGAAAATATGGGTGGACGTTGTGTTGGAATGGATTTACTTAATGAGGTGAGGAGACTGAATACACATACATGAAGTTTTCTAGAAGTTTAGCCTTTAGCGGAGGAGTGGCAAGTTGGAGGGAAAGGTAAATTCAAGGAGGAAGGAGTTCTCTTTCCTTAAACAGAGAGACTTGATCAGGTTTCTTTGTTTTTTATCTTGTTTAAAAGCTAACCTATAGAAAGAAGTGGGGAAGATGATAAAAATACTTTTTTAAAAAAATTAAGAGGAGGGGAATAAAAGATTCTGACAGAACGTGTATGCTATCTGAGGCTGTAGACGAAGCAAGTCTTTACATTCATTTGAGTAAAATTTAAAACAATTATACACACAGAAAAATCTTACACACTCTAAGTGTTGGATTTCTGCTATTAAACTAACTAAAGCAAGGTGCACAGAGTAGTGCAAGGCAAATTATCTTGGAGAAAGTTTCCAGTCTTTGTTTTTAATTAATTAATTAATCAATCAATCAATGTATTTATGTATTTATTTTGGCAGCAAAACACATCATTAGAAGGAAATATAATAAAACAATTTTTATTTATGGTGTCCTTGAAAAGAGTAACATATTTTTAATCTACATTTTCTTATATTCAGTTTTTAGTATTTGTATTTTTCCATTTTATTGCTGTGCAAAATATACTCTGAAAGAGTGTTGTGTTTTATTCAAAGGAAAAATTATCAACTCAGAACTGGTTGGACATAATTGAAACAACAATGCAAGGATAAATTCTTTACAGTCTTTCTATCATGTTTCTACTGCAGTGTTCAACCTCTACTTTTTGGAAGTGAGGAATGTGAAATATTACTTGAGAAGCATAGTCAGTGGATAAGTTTCTTTCTGGAGTGTGCTTGTATAAAGAAGCCCTGGGGAAAAATAAAAATTTAAAAAACACCATAACATTCAACTTTCCTGGGGATTAGGATGTGCACATCCGTTGGAGAGTGTTATTCTACCTACTACAGTCTTTTCAGAAATACACTAGTCAGGGCATCTCAGTTGGTTAGAGCATCGCCCCAATATGCCAAGGTTGCAGGTTCTACCTCTAGTCAGGGCACATACAAGAAGCAACCAACGAATGCATCAAAACTTGGAGCAACAAGTCGGTTATTTCTCTGTCTTCCCACTGCACTCTCTGTCTCTGTCTCTCTCTCTCTGTTTCTTCTTCTCTATTTCTAAATTTGTAAATCATTTTTTTAAGAAATAATTTAATCGGGACTTCACCTCAAACCTGTGTTGGACTCTTGCCTTTCTCCCTGAACAGCATGAGTTTCCGAATCCGTTCCAGCTTCTCCACAAGCTACCAGATCCTGGGATCCTGCGATGGTCCAGCCACCAACTGGCCAGCCAGTCAGCAGTGCCGCCAGCGTCTGTTCAGGCTCAGGGAGGCCGCTCAGGTGTGAGACCGGAGCTGGTGACCTGCCAGTCCGTGGAGAGTATTGTCAATGGACTGAGAAAGTTTCATATGCCCCTTTCATTTATTTATTAGGACCAGCCTCTCTAGACAGTGGAAGTACTTCAGCGTATCATGCTTTCTGCTCTAATTTACAGGCATTTCCTCCTTTGTCCATTATCTCACTTTCACAAAGTTTTCCCAACTTTGAATAAAAAAATATTGGAAATTCCATTTATTTCTTGAGGCCATATGGATTTTTTAAGAATAATTTCTTCTCAAGTGGCTCATATGACATCAAGAATTTCCTTTTACCCTAGCTGGTGTAGCTCAGTGGATTGACCGCGGGCCTGTGAACCAAAGGATCCAGGTTCGATTCCCAGTCAGGGCACATGCCTGGGTTGCAGGCCAGTTCCCGGCAGGGGACACACGAGAGGCAACTATACATTGATATTTCTCTCCCTCTCTCCCTCTGTCCTTCCTTTCCCCTCTAAAGATAAATAAATAAAAATGTTTTTAAAAAAAGAATTTTCTTTTGTGTTACTGAAAGAATACTCATGAGTTTTATTACCCACATGAAATATGAAAGAAACTATATTTGTTAACAACAAAAAATACAAACAAACAAACAAAAACCAGCCCTGGAATTCAAAGCACCAGTAGAAGACAACTTTAATGACTCCTTATCGCATTAAAGACATTGTACTAAGTATCAGATTGAAGAGTAATGGACCTTCTAGAGTGGTGTTTTAGGAACCCCATCCCAACATTTTATGTACATGTACGGGAAAGGGAAATAACACGGAAACTATAACTAATTTTACATATTGACATTATGCTTTAGGAATCACTGTCCAAGTAGCATCCTCGCTCCAAAAAATATATAAAATTAAAAAGGAATACCAAAATGAATTCACATTTCAAGAAAGACACTAGATGAGAAGCAGTCCATAGACCCCCGATACCACTTTTCATTGCCCTTCTCTCCCTGCCCCGTCCCCTCCCACACGCACGCACCTCAGACCTTCTCATTTACTGCCGTGTAGAAAAAGTACTCATCGTGCCACTCAAGAATCCAGTCTCTCCCATTTACCACTTCCGGTTTGCCCTGCTCTTACAATGCCCACCCACAAACGCAGCCTCGTTGAACATCCATCTTCCTTACTTTGCTTTGCTGACTATTTTGCCTTGCAGAGGTAGAGAAATCATAAAGCAAAATATCCGGGAGAATGGGTGAAACTTGGGCTTCCCCTTGACCGTCGTTAGAAATTAATTCCAGGGCTCGGAACACAAGGCAAAATGCCTTGGGACTTTTTCTTCATTCTACTTCTGATTGTTTGCTGTGTTACTTACTGTATTGTGTATTTCATATATATGATATATGTTGTTCATATCTTTATTGAAGTATGGTGTTTAAGTTATTTTACAGTAATATTTGTTTTGCATTTGGGTACTGTTTTGGTATACTGCAGATTGTTGAGTGATATTTTTAATTACCCTCTCCTTGGGACTATATTATCTTTCTCATAATTTAGGCTTCCTGGTTTTAACTTTAAATCACATATTTATTATCATATTATCATTTTATGACTTTGAAATACTATATTTTGTCTTATATTTCTTTACTTTCTAATATCTCTGGGTTATTATTTTGTATAGCTTCTTAAACTATCTTATTTTTTATTTATTTCTTTATTTTAATATTTATTCTTTAGCTTCACAAACTGTTGTTTATTTTCATTTATCTCTAAAGCTCTTTAAAAGTTAACTGTAAACATTACTATATTATTTCTTACCATATCCCTTTTGTTTTGGTCTCTAGATAGTCACACTGTTATGTGCACTTCAATTTTTACCTTATTGATTTTATTGTTATAATTTTGGTCTTGCCATAAATGTACATTTTTATACTTCTATTTTCATACATTTTTACCCTTCTAATTTTAATAATTTTACATCCAATTTTAATTTCTCTTCTAATTTAATCTTGAGCTTTACTTTATAATTTTAACATTTTTAACTTATTCTCATCTTTTAAAGTTAGTATAAAATTTAATAATTTCAGATGAATGGATAAAGATTATGTAATATATGATGGAATGTTCTGAAGCAATGAAAAAGAATGAAACCTTGCCATTTGCAACAGCCTGGATGGATCTAGAGGGTGTTATGCTGAGTGAAATAAGTCAGGCGGAGAAAGGCCTACACAGTATGGTTTCAGTTATGTGTGGAATCTAAAAACAAACAAAACATACAAACAAACAAAATAAAAATGGAATCATAGAAACAGAGACCAAAGGGATGATTACTAGAAAAGAAAGGATGCAGAGATACATAAAAAAGGGAAGGTGAATAGAATCAATAACATTTCGATCAGTTTGCAGTGTGTCAATTTCTAAAATTAGTGTGATAATTGCATTATAATGTATACAAATATTGCATCACTATATTTTGCATGTGAAACTAATATAGCCAATATAAGACTATATATCAACTATATTTAAATAAGAAAATACATTAAAAAATTAAAAACTAGTGACAACTCCATAGTTTCTGTGATAGATGTGGCAGTCCCAAATGATGGCTGAGATGTGTTTTCAGATATAATACAATCCCACATTCAGGGTAGAGTGGAAGAGGAAGTGATTAATTTCAGCTAATGGAACACAGATGGAGAGCAAAGCAAAGAATCTAATTCATTGAGGTCTTTCTTGGTGCAGCATGATTAAAGTACTTTACTCTGATACATCCCTTTATTATCTTAACAATCAAGTGCAGTTGCTATTATAATACCCACTTTACAACGAACTGAACTGACGCATCATGAAGACTAATTTTTCCTGGATTGTCCAGCCAATAAAAAATAGATGTCATGTCCATTGGACGAATACCTCACTCCTTTGTGTCACCTGAACTCATTGAAATGGTGGGCCAGGCATTGACGGGGAGCCACTAAGACTTTAACTACTACTAAATGAGCAAAACCGGAACCAACTAATGTACCAACTGTGGTACATTGTACCAAATGGTACATTGTACTAAGGTACCAAATGACCTTCCTCATAAGGATATAGTTGAAATAATATGAATGCATTTTACTTGTTCTTTCAAGGTGGTTATGAAAGGTGAGGGACTTACACTTTGAAATTTACTCCACAATTGAGGTATTCTATACTGAGAAGAAAAATATCCCATAGAGTGCCTTCTAGTGGCTATGTTTTCTCTCATTAAAATTCAAATGTTTAATTTCATCCACTAACATTGATAGAAACTTTCTCAGTGAAGTAACTACTAATTGGCATCTAATTACCTTGAAAGGTTCCTGCAAAATGTGAGCATTTCATGAAATCACTGGATTTGTTGTAAATTTTTGTTTAAAATTCTGAACTAGTACTATTAGGATCCTTAAGCTTTCCACTACTTTATAAACACTCTTGTTGGCCACAGAGTATTTGCGGTGTATATGCCAAACTTAATTCAAGTACGAGCCTGAATTTGTTTTTCAGTGTTTTGAAAACTGCATAAATTTTGATGATTGACATTCAGAGTATGATTCTTTTTCCTGGACTGAAAAATAAATTAAATCTTTCTACTTTTGAATAATAAACTCCCACAATTTAAACAGAGTAAGAGAGCTTTGGTTATTTGTTTTTCAAAGTGAATTCACTATTAGAAAGTAGACCTAGAAGAAACAACCTTTTGTATTCATTTGATTTAAACATTTCTCAGGAAAGATAGTAGTGACTTCTGTTAATATTCTAAATAGTTTCCCTAATATCATCAATGCATTCATTTTTCTTGACCAAATCAATTAAAGTCAGTGTTATTACTTGTGTAGCTTCAAATTTTTTCTGACACTACCACGTGGGTTAACTTGTCAAGTAAACAACATACGTGACTTAGGCTACTAAGTTATATGCTTTGAATCTTATCCATACATTACCCCTTTGAGCATATTTCCATGTGACTGTGACCTTGTCTATCTTGCATTGATTGTTCATCGAATTTTTAAATAATTTGATTAGTACTAATAACCTTTACCTTAAATGTTGAAATCATAAAATATTTCAGATAATTTAGTAAATTTCTTAATTTTTTCATTGGCAAACAAAAGCCAAGATTTTTACAATGCTTTTTAAAAAGTCCATACAAGGCAGGTAGTGAAAACCATACACAGTTTAGGTAAAGCAGTAAAGACTGTCAAAATAGTGAAAAAAATGTAAATAGTGTAACAGTAAGTCCTGTACAAAATTACCTGTTAGGTAATAGAAACCACATGTGGAAAATAGACCACATTGCATTAGATGAAAAGGTTGTCCAGTTTTTGTTGTAGCTAGAAAATTAACTTTTTATTCAATCATATTATGTCTCTTTAATTCAGAGTTCTAATAACTGTCCTAGATACTTTTTCATCACTTTACTTTCTTTATTTTTCTTTTACTTTTATTTTAGCTTTTTAAAAATACAGTGTTTCCATCCATGTATTCTCTGAGTTGGCTCTAGGAATTAGGAGGAAAACACTTGTAAAAAAATGAGGGGAGTGGAGGTAGAAAAGGGTATCAGGGGAATAAATGGGATAAAAAATAAAAGTTAACCCCCCCCCAGCCCAAATCATCACAACTTTCAGTGCGGATAAATTAGGATGAACCAAAATGAGCATTATTAAGCTAGTTAAAAACAAAACAAAAAGGCCTAAGTAGGCAACTACACAAAACAGTAAGAAGATACATAATAAGAGGCATCTGTCACCATTGCTTATCTAATCTCCCCGTGCTGGTCCTTAACCAGAGTAATCCCAGTACAGAGAAGCTGGAAAACTGAGGCATCCTCAGTTACTCCTCTCGGATATGAATGGCTTGACTTCATTGGGTGTCCTCTTTCATCTCTCGTCCTGAAGTTGTTGTAGAGTGTGTTGTAGAAAGATGCTATTGGTGTTGATGTGGCTGTCAGGCCTCATCTCAGCACGGAGAGCGTAAGTGGGTCGGTCCAAGCCCAGGTGAGGATGTCAGCCCCGCAGTGCTCCCCCACCTAGGGCCCCTGCTCTGCAAGGCCCTTGGATCAGAGCTAGCGAGAGAGGACCGCTAATACACCTTCATCAGAGTTGGCCTTGGGTGGTGATTCGGGCCCCTTATAGTTTTATATTTCATTTGTAAATGATAGAAAATCAAACTAGCTGACATCTTTCTTCCCTTGTTGCTACCTCACATAATAGAAACAGGTACAGATGACTCATTTCAGCCTGGCAGGATCGAGGGTTTCACACAGGATTCTCTCTAGCGCTAAACTCCGTATTCCTCTGATGGACTTCATTTTTAAGCAATAAACAAACAAGCAAACAAACAAATAACAATCACCAGCAGTTGGAGGTTTATACCACCTTTAGAGTAATAGTCCCAAAGCAAATAGGACACCATTTCTCAATTAGTCCAATAAAGTTTCTGAGGACCACTGATTGTCCTTATTTGAATCATTTGCCCATCCATGCCTTAATAACTATATTCATATAAATGGGGTACTCTGGTTGGTACCTTATGGCATATACCCAAATTTATGTAGCTCATGAGAGCACACCACAAATAAAATAAAATAAACACAAGAGTGAGGCACTCAATATATCTTTAACTGGATATAACATCACTGATAGCCATTTCCCTATGTTTGTTTAAGTTGATTTATTTTGGTTATTTTTACATATATTTTATTGATTATGCTATTATACTTGTCCCATGTTTTCTCCCCTTTATCCCCCTCTACCCTTCACTCCACCTCCACCCTGAACACCCTCCCTCGCCAGCACCCTCTGCCCCTTCGCTCATGGGGAGATCATACATATAAGTTCTTTGGCTTCTCCATTTCCTATACTATTCTGAACTACCCCTGTCTATTTTGTACCTACCATTTATACTTCTTATTTCATATACCTTTTCCCCCATTCTCACCACAACCCTTCCCCACTGATAATCCTCCACGTGATCTCCATTTCTGTGATTTTGTTCCTGATCTAGTTGTTTGCTTAGTTTGTTTTGTTTTGTTTAGGTTCTGTTGTTGACAGTTGTGAATTTGTTGTCATTTTACTGTTCATAGTCTTGACCTTCTTTTTTGTAGATAAATCCCATTTCATATAATAAAGGCTTGGTGATGATGAACTCCTTTAACTTGACCTTATCTGGGAAGCACTTTATCTGCCCTTGCATTCTAAATGACAGCTTTGCTGGATAGAGCAATCTTGGATGTAGGTCCTTGCCTTTCAAGACTTCAAATACTTCTTTCCAGCCCCTTCTTGCCTGTAAGGTCTCTTTTGAGAAATCAGCTGACAGTCTGATGGGAACTCCTTTGTAGGTGACTGTGCCCTTATCCCTTGCTGCTTCTAGAATTCTCTCCTTCACTTGAATCTTGGCTAATGTAATTATGATGTGCCTTGGTGTGTTCCTTCTTGGGTTCAACTTCTTTGGCTCTCTCTGAGCTTCCAGGATTTGCATGTCCAGTTCCTTTGCCAGATTGAGGAAGTTTTCCTTCATTATGTTTTCAAATAAGTTTTCAATTTATTGCTCTTCCTCTTCTTCTGGCACCCCTATGATTCTGATGTTGAAACATTTAAAGTTGACCCAGAGGTTCCTAAGACTCTGCTAACTTTTTTGAATTTTTTTTCTCCATTATGCTCTGGTTGAATGTTTATTTCTTCCTTTTGTCCCAAATTGTTGATTTGAGTCTTGACTTCCTTTTCTTCACTGTTGGTTCCTTGTATATTTTTCTTTATTTCACTGTGCATAGCCTTTACTTCTTCCTTTATTTTGCACCCCTACTCAAGCATTTCTGTGAGCATCCTGATTATCAGTGTTTTGAAGTCTGCATCTGATATATTGGCTATGTCCTTGTCACTTTGTTCTTTTCCTGGAGTTTTGATGTGTTCTTTCATTTGGGCCATATTTCTTTGTCTTGGCGCACCTGTTATGTTGTAAGGGGTGGACTCTTAGGTATTCACCAGGCCAGGGTAACCCATGTTGTGGTGCTTTATATTGGGGAGGGGTCAGAGAGGGAACAATGCCACTTGCCCTGCTCTGGGCAGGCTTTCAGTCACTACCCACAAGCAAACTGGGCCCTTCTGGTGCTGATTCCAAAGCAGGAGGGGTTTACAGACATTCTAGGACCCTATGGGTCCTTCCAACAGACTCTCCGGTGAGACTGGGGGTTTCTCCCACCATTGCAATCCCCACTGGTTTTTACAGCCAGAGGTTTGGGGCTTTATTTACCCACAATAGAGCCCTGGGTTGTGTGGTCTGTCTCACTTCCCCAGTTGATCCTCCTACGTACCAGCATGCTAGCTGCTGCCTTGCTATGCATCCTCTCTGCCTCAGCTGCCTATCTTCATCCCTCCCATTAGTCTGGATGGATGTTTCTTTTTTAACTCCTTGGCTGTTGAACTTCCATACAATTCAATTTTCTTGCAGCTCTGGATGTTTTGTTTTGTTTTTAAATTGATTATTGTCCTTTTCTTGGTTGTGTAAGGGAGCAAAGTGTATCTACCTATGCCTCCATCTTGGCTGGAAGTATTCTTTTGGCTATTTTTAATGATAAACATTTTCAAACATTGGTTTATTTCTAAGTAAGGAACAGTTTTAAAAGATAAATTTATAAAGTGATATTTTTGTATTAAAGTATATGAATATTTGTATAACTTCTATATTGAAAAATTTATTGCCCGATTTTTAAAATTTTTGATGTAACAGTAATAACTATCATTCCTGCTTTTTTTCCCCTTTTCCTACCACCACCCAGTCCCATCCTCATTCCTCCTTCAGTCCATCTTCACACCGTTGTCCATGTCCATGGGTCATGCATCAATGTTCTTTGGTTAATCCCTTCACCATCTTTCATCTGCCCCCCCCCCCCACTCCTTCTGGCAGCTGTCAGTCTGCTGCATGTGTCTATGCTTCTGTTTCTATTTTGTTCCTTTAGTTTATTGTGTTCATTACATTCCACATATAAGTGAGTGAGATCAAATGGTATTTGTCTTTTACTGACTGTCTTATTTCACTTAGCATAACATTCTCTAGGTTCATCCATACTGTCACAAAAGGTAAGAGATTCTTCTTTCTTATTGCCGTGCATTAGTCCATTGTGTAAATGTACCACAGGTTTTCTATCCACTCATCTATACTGATGGGCACTTAGACAGTTTCCGCATCTTGGCTGTTGGAAATAGTGCTGCTATGAACACAGGGGTGAATACGTTTTCTTTGTTTTGCTCTTTTTCGATTCTCAAAAGTGGAATTGCTGGGTCATAAGGCAGTTCCATTTTTAATTTTCTGAGGAACCTCCATACTGTTTTCCACAGTGGCTGTACCAGTCTGCATTCCCACCAACAGTGCACTAGGGTCCCCTTTTCTCCACATCCTCTCCAACACTTGTTTGTTGATTAATGGTGGCCATTCAGATAGTTGTGAGGTAATGTCTAACTGTGGTTTTAATTTGCATCTCTCTGATGAGTAGTGATGTTGAGCCTTTTTACATATGTCTATAGGCCCTCTGTATGTCCTCCTTAGAGGCCCTATCTTTAAATATTCTCTGAGGATCTTTTATCATCTTATTCTACACATTCTCTCATAGCAAACTAATACACTTCCACTACTTTAATTACATCTTTACTTAGATGGCTAATAAATATGCATGTTTTAATAGAGAATTACTTTCCAAGTTCCTGACCTCCAAATCCAATGGCATTTCGACATCTCCACTTGGATGTCTCACTGGTTTCAAACACAACATGCACACAACCTACACATTGTGATATCATAGCCCTACAGTGTGGCCTATATTGGATTTGTTTTCTTTTATTCAGGAGTCCTTTCCTTAATGTTTTTAACAGACAAAATCACAGCATTTCCACCAAGGTAACTGCAAGGCTTAGCCTAGTTTTCCCACGTCAACTCCTTTTCTCTCACATGCAGCTGAAATTTATGGCCATAATAAAAGGAAGTGCTGCACATCTGCCTTTTGACAATCCTCATCATCAAAATAAAGAAAGAAAACGAAAAGTCTTTCCTGTTGATTTAAAAGTTGTTTATAAGTAAAATTTTAGTACTAAAGAGTTTAATGTGTGAAATTATGAACCAACATAAAATGAAAATATTATTTTATAATTTCAGATAACTTGCTTTAATATACAATAAACATCTCCTGCTACCTCAAATAAAAATTAAATTAAAATTTAAAATAATGCCAAAGGACATGAGAGTAAAGACAATAAGTCATAGAACTGAATGCCTACACAGGCATATTTTTGGAGTACTCATAAATGTGGTATGTTTCCTGGTACAATAAATCCTGTGGTTAATAGCAAAGATTTTAAAAAGCCATGCCTCCCTATAGAATTATTTTATGTTTCTTTTATGTTTTTTATGGTAGTTTTATATTTATAAATTTGTTTATCATCCTTTTGGAATGAAAGCATTTCATAGTCAGTAGTTTTTCTTAATGTTCCCCTTGAAAAGAAACAGCCAAACTAATATTCCTCATCAACATAAGCACTGATGTAAGTTGAAACTTTTTACACACTAACTTTGCATTTATTCATTTATTAAATAAAAATGACAAACCTCAAACAAATTTTCTAAAAAATTTCAAATAACTTCTCTTATTAAAATTTCAAATCAGTACTGGATTCTTGTTACTGTTCATATTTTTCTGGCTCATATGGCTGGGAGAATTCAGGAGCTTGGATGAGGCTCCTTCTGAAATCCATCTGTTTTTCTGTCCACAAGGATATGGAGAAACTGGGTTCTTCAAGGTATGATTTCCAATTTTGTGCAAGCGTGAAAGACAGGGAATACAGTCTGCTTACCTGAAATCACAGCCTCCTTCCCTGTAGGTATTTCATGTTTATGGGGGTGTATTTCCTATCAGATGCACAGCTGCATGAATAATCAAATAGTTTCCTGTAGGTTGTAATCCACAGTAAGTGCATGGTAAATAGTGCAGGAAATTCTCAATATAAGGCAAAACAAGTGAAACCATAACATAAATACTCAAAATCTACCTGAAATAATTTATCAAAATGACACTTTTATATTCATGGTGTTCTTCAAATTTTGAGTCTCTCTGTTAATTGGCAGAAAATGATTAGTAAAGGGAAAAGAAGTATTTAGTAATATTCCATTTCAGTCCATTAGTTCACTTAAGGGAAATATGTATTTGAACCCAGACTTTAAATTTTACATGCACTTTTATATAATTGAACAATCTAAAGCTGGGATGTGAATTATATTCTTCATAATTAAAAAAATAAGTAAATAAATATACATTATTCTTACTAAAATCATTAATTTTGATCTCTCTTTTTAAAAATCTACCATGATTAAGTCTTGAAAGAAAAAGTTACTCTACTTTTTAACATTTCTTTTTTCTTTAAAATACATTTTATTGATAATGCTATTATAGTTGTCCCAACCCCCCCCCCTTATTCCCCTCCATCCTGCATCCCCCTTCCACCTGCATTCCCCCCTTACTTTGTGTCCATGGGCCATACATATAAGTTCTTTGGCTTTTCCTACACTATTCTTATCCTCTCCCTGTCTGTTTTGTACCTACCAGTCATGCTTCTTATTCCCTGTACTTTTCCCCCCATTCTCTGCCTTCACCTCCTGGCTGATAACTTTCCATGTGATCTCTATTTCTGTGTTGGAGTTGTTTGCTTAGGTGCTTTTTTTTTTTTTTTTTTTT